>ML276096.1:0-66362 GCA_005239495.1 Nicotiana undulata
AGTAGTAGTAGTAGTAGTAGTAGTAGTAGTAGTAGTAGTAGTAGTAGTAGTAGTAGTAGTATTCCCGCTAAACCATAGCAATAGACTTGGCAAGGAAATGTATGTAGCTACTTTTTAGCTTGGGATTAGTCACGAAATGTAATCCTAGCTAAAAGACAATCTTTCGGCAAAACTATTAGCGCCAAAATAGGATCCCCGCTAAAATTTGGCTATAGATTAGCTAAGGAGTCTTTCCTAGCTAGCACATTGCTAGGGATACGCTACGGACTGTGTCCCTAGCTAAACTATGATCTTTTGGAAAAACAAATTTAGCGCCAAATTAGAATTCCCGCTAAGAATTAGCTATAATTTGGCTAGGAAAAATCTGTAGCTATCAGTTAGCAGGGAATATTCCCTAGCTAATTCCTAGCTGACTAAATTTTTAATCGAAACATTTGCAAGGAAATAGGACTTCTCTAGCTACATCACTAGCTAAAGGCGTATATTAGCTAGGGAATTGAAGTCCCCCGCTAAATTCCGATGCTAATGGCATATTCTCTTGTACGTACCACAAGCAAACGTCAAGATATATTACTAATTTACTGTCGTAATGATTTTTCTGAAATATATATCTAATAGAATTACTGTAGCCACTACATAAGTTCATTAAAGAGTTGCAATTTCCAGTATTAAAAAAATATTGACGACCCATAACTCGAATTATTTTTTGTTTTATCTTTTTCAAATCATAACTCTAATTATTATGCTTTCATATATGATCTATTATCTGTTGGCCTGAGTGTGTAATCTAAATTGTTACGTAAAAAGGGATGTGTGACCGAGACTACACTATGTAGGTACCTGTGCAGGTAAGGCATCAGTCGGTCCTAGAAACAGTGGCAGGGACATAAGGAGTTAACGACCAGACGGGCTAAAACCTAGGGCATATCACAATTCTTCTTGGAGGAGGGTTGTTTACCCGGGTGACTGATCCTGCCATAATGTACTTCTACCTATTATAGTAGAGACAACCGAAGTCGAGCATACATACGACGATATTCATGCGTGAATAGCCGAGAGGAAAGAAAGAGCGGTATATGATAATGAGAAAGAGCGTCGCGTCTGGACAGGCGGAATGGATGAGCGAAAGGTGTCATGCCATGGAGTGGGGAATAGCCCTCGTCTCATGTAAGACAACTAAATGCACCTCGAGGTGCTACCGAGGAACTGAGGGACCTTCTCAAGCACATGGTAGGTCATTGAGAGATAGAGCTAGTCTATTCGTTATGGGAAATCAATGCTCCGGGCCAAATAGAGCTTACCTACGACACCTGGTTTTCTCTGGCGAGCTTTCTATCGTAAATCCAAAGATGCCCCAAGACAAGGTACAATTGTTGGGAAGGAGACATGATCAATAGAACATGGATGGAACCCGGCTGGGATTGTGCCGCCCATTCTTAACCAGTTCCGAAAAGGTTCGCTCATGCTGGAGGGAGCATCCCCACTTAGTGATCGGTCCGCTAGTTCACACAAATCCAAAGAGGTTATCATGGATGAGCCACATGCAAGGAAACTTGCACGTGTGGTTCTGGCCGGGCTTTCGTGAGGTATCTAATAACTTTACTTCGGATCACCACTGGCGCACCTCTCCTAACTATTGCCCATTTATTCTGGAATATCTTTTTATGAGGGACAATTTTACATATTTCTTCTAAATTCTTCTACTATTAAGTACGGTTGGTACTATTTCGATGTGTTTCAATTCTTTCGAACAAAAGAGGTTTGATGCTTTTGAATCCATTGTATTAATTTTGCTTCCTACTCGCAGTATGGTCTTTATGATCTTATATTATGATTCAATTTCCATGTATTTAGCTATTGAGTGTCACTGCCAAATTTCATGTTAGGCCGTGAAGGCGCCCAACGCCGTCGCCAGGCAAGCCAGCAGTGAACAAACTATGTGATTTCTCATATTAAAAGGTTTTTCCAAGTAATGATCAAAATTTCCGTAAATTTAAAAGATTTAAGAAGTAATAAATTTAAAGATAAATAACACGAAAGCTAACAAGTTCAATCATGATCATGAAATAAAACCAAAATCAAGAGTACTAGAGTGTGTGCCAAAACATGGTGTCACAAAAGTATGGGCTACTAGTAGGGCTAGTAGAATATACAAAAGATTTACTACTCTACTGTCTGAAATAAAATAGAAAGAACAATAACAAAAGAAAGACTTTGGTTGCTACAGAACGGCTCAGAAAGGCAGCTCACCGTGTAGTCTCGTACTAGGAGTCAAGCGTGCGCACCGGACTGATATCTAGATGCACCTGCCTCAGATCCTGCATATCAAGTGCAGAAGTGTAGCATGCACATCAAGTGTAGAAGTGTATCCTGAGTACATAAACAACATGTGCCCAGTTAGTATCTAGTCTAACCTCGAAGTAGTGACGAGGGGTCGATTTCGACACTTACTATGGGCCAACAATATAAAAACATGAAGTTGTAATTAAACATTATATATAAAAATGATAATAGAACTCAAAGTAGGAAGTAAATAACCAAATCCTTTTATTGCAAGCAGGGACCAAGTCATTTCCCTCATCGAATCCGTTCACCTCTCAGGCCAATGAAACAATATTAAATGTAAAAGAGGTTCCAATATCTTTATGCATGAATTATGCAGTGGACGTACGGCAGATCCAAATATACATATACCTATAATGTGCACTACCGAGGGTCGAACTGCACGAATCATAGATGCATCTATTAATCTACCGAGGTGAAAGTCCCTCTCCCATGAGAGTAATGAAAATTTACCCCGCTCGCGGAATATACTTGCGACGCGGTTGAACATAGATTTTCTCAAGTTGTCATAATATCCCTCAGTTCTTTTCAAAATAATAAATTCAACTAGAAACGATAAAAATATTGAAATCCTCAACCTCAGCTTTACTCTAGACAATTATTAAGCATAAACAAGCAACGGTATCAACAAAGCATGGTGTAAACCTAAATCTACCCGGACATAAGCATGAATAGTAGCTACGCACGGACTCTCGTCACCTCGTGCATACGTAGCCCCCACAAATAGAAGTACAATTAAGTTCACCTATGGGGTTAATTCCCTCTTACAAGGTTAGAAAAGAGACTTACCTCGCCTCAAAGCCTACTTTCCGGTCTAATATTATGCTCAAACTCTCGATTTGGTGCCGAACAATATAAAACTAATCAAATAGTATATAAACTAATCAATACATGCTCAAAAGTTTGTATTCCAACTATTAAAGATGATAGGTTATAAGTACCTTCGTTTTATGTTTTGATGATCTAACAAACTTATTGTCAAGAACCAGATAAGGAATCTGATGCACTCTAGGTACACGGCTTAAATACCTGACTCGAGCTAAAGAGGGTTGTCATAACTTCAGAAGATAAAGAATCAACACATGGAACATATGACCTTGGGTTCCCCTGGCAACAGTACGAAGTCAACTCTCCACAGCTGGAAAGTGACTGCCTGCACTGTACACGCAAACAGTACAATACAGTGCAATAGTCATTTCCATTGGGAAGGACCTTGTACCATTAAGTGCTTACATCATTCAAGTGATGTCATCTATGTTGTATTAACATTAATCTTACAACAAAACATCACTTGAACACTTGAAAATTCACTCAAGCACTCCAAGCATCTGATTATCAAGAACACAATTCTCAAGTGCATCAAGAGCAAAGTACATCACTGCTACGAACCAGTTCCTACATCAAGTCTTTGTATGTTCTTAAAAGAGTTGTAACTTTGTATTTGTTCTTCATTGTACTTCTTATTTAGCTTGTCTAGAATCAATGATTAGGAAACTCTTGTAAATCATAAACTTCAGTGTTTGTGTCGTGGCTAGAGTTAGTCATGTGTTGAAGTCTTTGTAATATGTGTATTACAAAGAGGCTTGTGATAGGTGTATTACAAGTTAGTGAGGGATTAAGAAGTTAATTCCTAGGTTGCATAGTTTTTAATCTAAAAAGTTGCTCATAATGAAGTTGAAATCCTACAAGTGTAGGTCATGGTTTTTAATCCCATTGAGCTGGGAATTTTCCACGTAAAAGTTCCCTGCGTCATTTACATTACGTTGTGCAAGTATAATCTGTGGAAACTAATATAGAACCTGGTCTCTATATAGTTTGGTAGACCCTCATATACTACCAATTGGTATCAGAGCAGGTTCTTTCTATCATGCTAACACCTAGAAAAGATCCTCATGGCTGCTCCACCAAACTTCGAAGAAGGTCAGTCTACTTACAGGCCACCTAGGTTCAATGGTCAATACTATGGGTGGTGGAAGACAAGGATGCATGACTTCATCATGGCTGAAGACTCCGAGATGTATGACGTCATCTGTGACGGTCCCTTTGTCCCTACAAAGAAGGTTGGAGACCCAGCTGTGACAGCTCCTAAGACGAGGAAGGAGTTCAATCATGCTGATCGAAAAGCCATTGAGAAAAATTTCCGTGCTAAGAAAATTCTGGTTTGTGGAATAGGTCCTGATGAATACAACAGGTGTCGCGCCCCCATTTTCTGCTAAATCGGGTTTCGACATTTTGACAACTCCTTTTTAGAGAGTAGGGAAAAGGAATTGTTTGTTAGAGTCGCCACCTAACGGATTAAGGTATGTTAGGGCACCTACAACAAATGAATCAGATTATACCATTTTGCATCACCAGAGATCGGGAAAGGCTCAAATTACCTTGCGGGAAAGGTGTTAGGCACCCCTCGAGGTCCACAATGGTGGGTCTGGGCTGATCTTAAATTATGCGAATTAGTCTAAGAAAGCGAAGAAACTTTTTAATAAGGAAGGGGGTCCTAAATTTTTTACCCTATAGGATCACCCCGTGCAATATAAAAAATACTTCTAACTCCCCCAAGACGGGGGTTTACTCATATTATTCAGCGGGCACAGACTATCATCTCCTGCTACCCGATTACTATCTTTGAGTTTTTACATAAAGCGCTCTAGTTGATTCTAACTCGTGTCCTATGCGTGCACTACTCGTCCTTTACCTATGGTCCTGGAGGCATTGGGACCTCTATTTAGGATGGTTCTAGACTAAACCTAAGTTTCTCAAAATTGTAAAATACTAGGCGACAAGAAAAACAGTTAGGACTCATCAAATAAAAAAAAAATATGGGCTCATATTGACCTCCACATATAAACAGCAAATGCACGCAATTAATTAGCATGTTTTATTAATCATAAAGTCCTATAGGCAGGATATCTATGTGATGAACAAGCGAGCAGCAATATTCAAAATCAGTTTCTTAATGCGAGTGTTAGGACCTACGTATTTGCCTACTGATTTTAGCTCAATGCAGTATCTGGGTGTTTCATACAATAATGAACAATAGGAAATCACAAGCAACAGTCCATATCCTTATTAATCTTGTAGGCATGTTACCTAGGTGATTGACAGTGATAATCATATTCAGAATTAATTGATTGAGTCCTATAGGCATGATTTCTATGAGTGTAATAATTATAGCCTTATAGGCATGATTTCTAGCATTGAACTGATTTTAATCCTATAGGCATGATTTCTAGCATTGAACTGAGTTTAATCTTATAGGCATGATTTCTAGCGTTGAACTGATTTTAATCCTATAGGCATGATTTCTAGCATTGAACTGATCTTTATCCCATATGCATGATATCTATTATTAAGCAGGAATTTATACACATTGAGCCAACAGACAATTAAACCAAGTATTGGTCCTATAGGCATAATTGCTGACACACGTTTACTAAAGGCAGAATTTCCAACAGATCATAGTGTTAATCCTATAGGCAGGATTTCTAGTATGTAAACATGATATAGAACCTATAAGATTTTAACAAACATGATATGAAACTTATAAGCAGAATCAACAGCACAAGTGAAACCCTATAGGCAGGATTTCTACCCGACTTAGCAAAAGAAAATAAGAGCCCTTCCCAGTTTTACTAAATACCCAAGAATTATTTGTTACAAAACTATTACAGACCGGGTTAATGAATGAATTACATAGTAAAGTAACTATAGAGAGCCTTTAACAGGCCCAAATACACCTGGGCAACTGAGGCCTTCAACCCATTACAACTCCAAGGCTCAGAACAATCAATGGTGAATGATTCACCCATAGAACACATAGAACCCAAACCTCCAATGTGTCAAAGTTCCCAAGGGCTTCAAGAACCAAGGCAATGCTCACACTAGAGAACAAATGCTCAGAATTAGTTCAAAGAAGATTAGTAACCAAACACCAGTGTGTCAGAGTTCACAAGGGTCTCACATGGACCCCGAGCAGTGCTCACACTGGGGAGGTTAAGGATAGAACCTAAAGGACCTAAGAATAGGAGTTTAAGGTAGCAGCACACTAAAGGAGACAATGGTAAAGGACAGATTTTAAAGCAGGTTTAATTTTAGAAAAAGTCATCATAACAGAGTTTAAAACACAGAATATGTAGGCAGAATTGCATTAAGAAGACAAATTGGCAAGATTTGAAAAAGTTGTTCATCTAAAATACATATTTTTTAATAACTTAAAACCTGAAAGGCCTAATTAGGCTAAGTGTGCATGCCAATATTTTAGGACAACTTTGTTCAATCAAAGGAAAACATTTAGACATGGTATTAAGGCAAAAAGTCAAGTAATCATGTGGAATCCAAAGGAATGCAAGACACACTAGAAAACAAGTTATCAGGGCACATGAATGACAGAGAAAGGGGCTTAACACTGTCCGGACATAACAATACGAGTTTGTAAAGATTCAGGACTGATTAACTGATGAACATAATAGTATCATCCTAAAGATGCTAAGCTCACGACAAGTTCAGAACAGTATACAGGAAACAAGTTATCAGACATTAAGCTAATCCCTAAGAGGATTCATATTATTTAAAATAATTGATCTCAAAACTGATGGCATCAATTAAAGAGCTAAGGAGAATCACATAAACATGCAATTGGCAGAATCATGCTCAGAAAGGACTTTAAACATGCTGGATCATAAACACATGTCATAGAAATAAAATGGCAAAGGAATAGTCACTCACCAGTTAGGCAAGAAAACAAGATATACACCACAATAGTCGAGAGTCCAGAATTACTTGGCCTTGGCTTTCAGCCGGCCAAGACCAGAAGCAAACGAGAAAGCCAAAAGAATACAAAACCGAACCCTAAGTTTTTTAGTGAGAGTATAATGATTCGAGTCTATCCTAAAGGGGAAAGGGGAGGGGCTTATATAGTAGCAGGGATTGAATCGCATATACAAAGAAAAAGTGTAAAGTAAAACACACATAAGGAAACAACACATACTGACTTAATAAGGAATCAGATCCGAGGCAAAATAAAGCAAACCCTAGTTTTTTCTAAGTAAGCAAATGTTGACAGAATATGCATAAATAGTAGCAAAGAATGACTTTAGTCACAAATGACACCTCAAGTCAGAGAATCAGACTAAGTTTAGGTCATATCTGGAGAGATCTGAAAACCTAAATTAGGGCCAGAGGAATATTTGAAAAAATAAAAATCGGCAAACATATAAGGAAACAAAGCGAAAATAAACAACAAAACAAGGAAAGAATCATGCAGAATCAGTCTTAAAATCAATTTAAGAGAAAAATCGGTAAACCTAGTTTTTTTAGGAAAGGTGTAAATCCCAGAAATCCAAATGATATTGGACTCAAATAATGTAAAAATCAAACGGAATATAGTCTAGGTACCAGAAATAGGACGGAATCAGAGAGATAGTACTTGCCATATTTAGGCAAGTACTAAGTATCACCATAATGAACCAACCAGTAGCAAGGGGGTGTTAATATGGTAAGGAAAAAAGGGGGGAATTCCGTTAGAAGGGGGATTAGGGGTGACGGCGGATTAGGGTTCATAGGGTGAGAGGGGTGAGAGGATATTAGGGCGGCGATCGGGTGAAAATGGGATTAGGGTTGGGGTTTGGTATAGTTATGGGGGGGGGGGGATTAGATGCGGACCGTTGATCTTAGAGATCAACGGTCACAAATTAAAGGGTCCTGGGTCGGGTTTATTTGATTTGGGTTGGGGTATTGGGCTAGGTAATTTGGGTGTTGGGCTAGGTAATTTAGGTTCGAAAATAGGGAATTTAGGGGCTATTAGTTAAATACCCAATTTAATTAATAAAATAATTTATAAAAGTGATAAATAAAATAGTGAAAATATTATTTGTGCATAAAATGATTAATAACAATTATTTATCACTATGAAAGCAAAAGAAGTTATTTTTTGCATAATAAAGTAATCATAAGTATATAAGGGTTATTATTGCAAAATATGCAATTTTAGCTTAAAAATGCAAATATAGTTATAATAAATGCATAAAAATATTTAAAGCTTAATATGGATATAAATGATGAAGTTAAATGATAAAATAATCATAAAAATTATTTTTGATGCAATTAATGATTATTTATATAATAAAAAATATGGGAATAAATTGATTTAAAATCTTTAAAAATTATGGAAAAATTAGGAAAAATACTTAATGATGCTCATGCACTATTTTGAAAGTGTATATGTATATTTGAAATATACGAGGGAACAATTGGGTATCAACAGCTGCTCCTCTTTACCCGAGAAAGATGAAAGAGTTGTCGGGTAAAGAAATAATGACTGCTTTTGACGAATGGGGTGATTTGAAAGATATAGGCCGCACTCTGTCTTCTGAGCTGCCTACATATCCTTGGTTTTACAAGAATCGGGTCATGTGTAGTTCTAGATCCAATCGGTGGATCAAGCCAATGGAGTTGTTGTAATAACGGATAAGATATTCCAAATAGAATCAATTGGGATTTGAAACGGTTATAGGTAAATGAGACTTGGGTAACAGATGATGATCGGTTACGCTTGAAATAATTTGAAATATGGATGCTTAATGGAAACCGGAGTGAAGATTTCTCCTGTTAGGAGATCAGTTGCTTTTGGGATCACCTGCAAACTCAAAATACGATTGCATGCAAGTATGTATAGATTATTGCGTAAACTTAGACATGACGCAAATTCCCTTTGGACTATAAAGACTGTCTTTGGACGGTGAGGATGACGTCCTTAGACCATGATGTCCCCGGCCATGAATTGTATGGTAAGGGATTTGCAGTCCATGAAATGATGTTCTCGGGCTATGAAGATGGTGCCTCCAAACCATGATGCCTTTGAATAATGATGTGCAAGATTGAGAGGTCCTCGGGCCATGGCATGATGTCTTCTGGCTATGAGGATGATGCCTTCAGACTATGACGCCTTCGGACAAGTTGGCTATATATCAGCCCATGAAGTGCAGAGACATGTTACTAGAGGTAATAACAAGACAAAGCTTAGTCTTGTATATAGTTTGGGGGCATAGCTTAGCCCCGATAGAAGGGGATAATGCAAGGTTTAGAATACCGCAACACTTATGCAAAGGGAGACAGGTCTTAGTCTCCTGTAAAGAGAAGGCAATTCTTAGCCTTATGCAAATAGGGAGGTAGGGCTTAGCCTCATGCAGGAATTGAGTCAGGGCTTAGTCCCATGCAGAGAGAAGGAAATGCTTATCCTTATGCAAATAGGAAGGCAGGGCTTATCCTCATGCAGAGTTTGAGACAGGGCTTAGTCCCATATGGAGAGAAGGAAATGCTTAGCCTTATGCAAATAGAGAGGCAGGGGTTAGCCTCATGCAGGAACTAAGACAGGTCTTAGTCTCATGCAAAGAGAAGGCAGTGCTTAGCCTTATGCAAATAGGGAGGCAAGGGCTTAGACTCATGCAGGAATTGAGACAAGGCTTAGTATCATGCAAAGAGAAGTCAGTGCTTAGCCTTATACAAATAGAGAGGCAGGGCTTAGCCTCATGCAGGAATTGAGAGAGGGCTTAGTCTCATGCAAAGAGAAGGCATTGCTTAGCCTTATGCGAATAGGGAGGCAGGGTTTAGCCTCATGCATGAATTGAGACATGGCTTAGTCTCATGAAAAGAAAAGGCAGTGCTTAGCCTTATTCAAATAGGGAGGCAGGGCTTAGCCTCATGCAGGAATTGAGACAGGGCTTAGTCTCATGCAAAGAGAAGGCAGTGCTTAGCCTTATGCAAATAGGGAGGCAAGGCTTAGCCTCATCCAAATGTAAGAGTAAGAGTGAAGTATTCTTAGATGGCAATATGTTTATGCATGGCAATTCTGTTGTTGTGACGATGTTTATGGTAATGACCTATTCCTGCATCCAAAGAAAATTTGTGAGTTTTGGGGGGAGGTTGGTTCGTGACTTTGTCTTCTTGCTCTGCTCCACTCTGCCCGAGGATCCTTTTCAAGTCACCGGGGTAGATCTTGGCTAAATAAAATAAAGTTTCTTTTCAAAAAGTATGCGTGTATGGTTTTGAAAGACATACAAATTAGAAATCGGTTAGATGAACCAGTAAATATGACATTATTAGGGATATTGAGACCTTCTTTGCCATAGAATTTTGAGGGTCCTCCTCAAAAAATTTCCCCGATTATCTAAATGACCTTCTGGCTATTCTGTATGTAATGATGTTGGTTGAACCTCCTTCGGAATTTTAAGGGTCCTCCTCAAAATTCTGCCCCAGTTTATGATTATGGGAGAAATGGAAATTTTATTGAATTGTGACCGAACCCACAGGGCTGCCTACGTATCCCCTCTTAAACAGGAATCAGGTCAAGTGTAGTTCAATTACATCATATGAAGAAACATAAATAGTTTACACATAATATCTTTTGACTATATCTGAATTGATAGGCTTTGGCCAGATTTCTCCATCCATTTCTGCGAGTATGAGTGCTCCTCCTGTCAATACCCTGTGAACCATGTAAGGACTTTGTCAGTTCGGTGAAAATTTCCCTTTAACCTCATCTTGATGTGGAAAGATCTTTTTCAACACCAGCTGCCCCAGTGTGAACTGTCTTGGTTTGACCCTTTTGTTGAAAGCTCTGGACATTCTACTCTGATAAAGCTGACCATGACACACTGCATACATCCCTTTTCCATCTATGAGGGATAATTCTCATAGAGGCTCCTTATCCATTCTGCGTCACTGAGTTCAGCTTCTTGTATGAACCTCAAAGATGGAATTTCTACCTCGGCGGGGATGACAGTTTCGGTACCATAAACCAGCAAATAGGGAGTTGCCCCGGTTGATGTGCGGACTGTGGTACGGTATCCCAATAAGGCAAATGGTAACTTCTCGTTCCATTGCTTGTGATTCTCTACCATTTTCCTTAGTGTCTTGTTGATGTTCTTATTGGCAGCCTCCACGGCTCCGTTTATTTGAGGCATGTATGTTGTGGAGTTTTTGTGCTTGATTTTGAAAATTTCACACATGGATTTCATCAGATCACTGTTGAGATTGGCGGCATTGTCAGTGATGATGGACTCTGGAACCCCGAATCGACAAACAATACGGTCCCTAACAAAATCTGCGACGACTTTCTTGGTTACCGCTTTGTAGGACGCAGCTTCAACCCACTTACTGAAGTAATCGATGGCCACTAAAATGAACTTGTGCCCGCTCAAGGCAGTGGGTTCTATTGGACCAATGACATCCATTCCCCAGGCAGCAAAAGGCCAAGGTGCACTTGTTGCATTGAGTTCGTTTGGCGGCACCTGTATCATATCTGCATGTATCTGGAATTGGTGGCATTTCTGGACATATCGAATGCAATCTGTTTCCATAGTCATCCAAAAGTATCCGGCCCTGAGTATCTTCTTGGCTAGGACAAAATCGTTCATATGTGGGCCGCGGGGCCATGCATGTATTTCCTCGAGCAATTTGGAAGCCTCTCTGGCGTCAACACACCTTAACAGTCCTAGATCAGGAGTTTTCCCATACAGAATTCCTCCTCTTTGGAAGAAGTGATTGCACAGCCTCCGCAATGTGAGTTTCTGAGTATGGTTTGCCTGCTCTGGGTATTCTCATTTTGCTAAATATCCTTGATGTCGTGGAACCATGGATTTCCATCTGTTTCTTCTTCAACATGAGCACAGTACGCCGACTGATTATGGATTCTCACCAAAATGGGATCAATGAAATTCTTGTCTGGATGTTGTATCATGCATGACAAAGTGACCAATGCATCTGCAAATTCATTCTGGATTTTGGGGACATGCCGGAATTCTATCTTAGTGAACCTTTTACTCATCTCATGTACATGATGTAGATATGGTAGTATCTTGGTGTTTTTTGTAGCCCACTCTCCTTGTACCTGATGCACTAGTAGGTCTGAATCACCAATTACCAGTAGTTCCTGAACTTTCATGTCGATGACCAAGTTGAGCCCTAGTATGCAGGCTCCATATTCCGCCTTATTATTGGTGCATGGAAATATGAGTTTTGCGGACACCGAATAATGCTGATCGATTTTCGATACCAAGACGACTCCGATACCGACTCCCTTGAAATTTGCAGCTCCGTCGAAAAACATTCTCCAACCGTCGTAGGCTTCAGCAATATCGTCTCCTACAAATGACAGTTCTTCGGCAGGAAAATACGGTTTTAGTGGTTTGTACTCTCCTCCTACGAGATTTTCGGCAAGATGATCTACCACCGCATGTCCTTTGACTGCCTTCTGAGTTACACAGATGATATCGAACTCGCTCAGCAATATTTGCCACTTGGCCAGCTTCTCGGTAGGCATAGGCTTCTGAAAGATATACTTCAGAGGATCCATCTGAGGTATGTGTTATAGGCACAGAATTAGTGCCTCAATTTCTGAGCTATCCATGTCAGAGAACAACAAGTGCGTTCCAGTAGAGCATGTCGTGCTTCATAAGATGTGAACTTCTTACTCAGGTAATACATGGCTTGTTCCTTTCTTCCCATCTCGTCATGTTTTCCCAAAACAAAACCGAAAGCCCCATCTAATACAGAGAGGTATAGTAGAAGTGGTCTACCAGGATATGGCAGGACTAGGACTGGCGATGTGGACAGGTATTCCTTGATTTTGTCAAAAGCCTTCTGACAATCCTCTGTCCAACTAGTTGAAGCATCCTTCTTCAGCATTTTGAAAATGTGTTCACATATTATCGTGGATTGTGCTATGAAGTGGCTGATGTAATTGAGGCGTCCCAAGAAACTCATGACGTCCTTCTTTTTCTTTAGTGGTGGTAATTCTTGGATAGCTTTAATCTTTGATGGGTCCAACTCGATTCCTCGGCGGCTGACGATGAATCCCAACAATTTTCCGGTAGGAACCCCGAATGCACATTTTGCGGGGTTCAACTTTAGATTGTACTTCCACAGCCAGTCAAAGAACTTCCTCAAGTCTGCTATGTGATTTGTGGCCTTCTTGGATTTGATGATGACATCGTCAACATATACCTCTATTTCCTTATGTATCATATCATGGAAGATGGTCATCATGGCCCTTAGGTAGGTGGCCCCAGCATTCTTCAGACCGAATGGCGTCATTTTGTAGCAATACAATCCCCATGGTGTAATGAAGGTTGTCTTTTCTACGTCTTCTTTGTCCATCCAGATATGATGATAACCCACGAAGCAATCCACAAAGGACAGGAGCTCATGCTTGACGCAGTTATCAATCAATATGTGTATGTTTGGCAGTGGGAAATCATCCTTGGGACTTGCTCTATTTAAATCCCGATAATCAACACACACCCTGACTTTTCCATCCTTAGTTGGAACCGGTACAATGTTGGCTAACCAGGTTAGGTACTCAACTACCCTGAGGACTTTGGCTTTGATCTGCTTAGTGACCTCCTCCTTGATTTTTAGGCTCATGTCTGGTTTGAAATTTCTGAGTTTCTACTTTACTGGCAGACACATTGGATTGGTAGGCAATTTATGAGCCGCTACGGATGTGCTCAAACCGATCATGTCATCATACGACCACGCAAAATGTCCTCATATTCTCTTATGAAGCGAGCGTATTCTTCCTTCTCTCACGGTGACAAGTGGATGCTTATGCGAGTTTCTTTGATGGTTTCAGAATCTCCCAAATTTACTATCTCGGTTTCGTCCAGGTTGGACTTAGTCTTATTCTCAAAATTCTCAACTTCTCTGACAACTTCCTCAAGTATCACATATTCTTCTTCTATCTCTTCCGAGTCACTATCCTTATGTTGCGTTGTTTCATTACATGTCACAGTTGTTGGTTCATCAAGGTGAAAAATAGTAATGTTGTATAAGAAAAACATGAAAGATAATGATAATAAAACATCAAATTATTTGATAAATGCTTAAATGTTAAACAAAATATCGTCTGGATGACTTCAAACAATGTTTTCCAAAACAAAATACTGAAAGAAAGATGTTTTTAAAACAAAATGCTCAAAAGACTTATTTTTCAAATAACATTAGTAGCCATGCTACCCCGGGATTCGTCTGGCCCTAAATGGTGTGGCGGTCCAGCTCCTGAGAAATACTCCCCTCTCTACCGTCTAAATGATAAGGCCTTCTTCCTCCTCCTCCTCAACTGTCACATTGCAATCCATATATTTGTCTTCTAAGAACAGATTCCTTAGCCCGTCCAAAGCTTCCTCTTCTTCGAATCCCCATATTGTATCGGCCAGATGAAAGGTCTGACTCAGATGCAGCACTGGCCATTTAAAAGGGAAATAGGGACCACTCCATGGTGGCGACCAATCATCATATTCTTTCCATGTATACGGATACCCAAGCCCAAGTTGTACCATGACATTTAAGCTTTATTGGCTTGGTAATGCCCTGGAGTTTGTTCCCAATCCCTTTATCGGGTTCATACCCTGACCATGCCAGTATGCTCTCTATTTTACTGCTCCATCATTTATCTTTCTCAATTGCATTGACACACTTGATGCGGTGATAAGTCTCTCCAACCAACTTCCTTCTGTTCTCTACGACCGAAACAATTTGATTGGTGTAAATGAGATTTCTCCCATATCCATGAATGATTGTATCTTGATGATTCCACTCAAATTTTACAGCTTGGTGCAAAGTGGATGCAACAGCCCCAGCGGCATGTATCCAAGTTCGTCCCAACAGTAGATTGTAGGAGGCGGATATGTCTAGCACCTGAAATTCAACATCGAACCAAGTTGGACCCTTCTGCAAACATAAATTGGTTTCCCCAATTGTGTCTCTTTGCGACCCATCGAACGCCTTCACATTCATAGTTCATGCTTGTATTTCATGAAAACCTTTGCCCAACCTTTTCATAGTTGTCAGCAGACATATGTTGAGGCTGGACCCTCTATCTATCAAAACACTGGCAATGAACTTATCCTCGCACTGCACTGTGATGTGTAGTGCCCTATTGTGGCTCAATCCTTCAGGTGGCAACTCGTCTTCGTGAAAGTTGATCTTGTGTCTCTCTAGCACTTACCCCACTATGTTGGCCATTTCTCCGCTGGTGATATTGTTGGGTATGTACACTTCATTCAACACCTTCATCAGAGCATTCCAATGCATCTCGGAATTTTGTAGCAGCGACGGGATGGATATCTGGGCATGAGTTTTGTTCAAGTGGTCTACCACACAATATTCCCTTACTTGTACTTTCCTCCAAAGATCATCTAGACCGGTTTCAATGATGGGTTGTTTGGCAGCATCTTCTTTACTTTTTCCTCCAAATTTCTCGGGTGTATAGATTCTTCCAGCTCTTGTCATCCCTTGTGCAGCACCAGACTCTTCCATTTTTTCTTTCTCTTTTCTCCTAGCTTCGACAACATAATCCCAAGGTACGATGTTAGAATTGAAGGGCAATGTGGATGCCACCATCACAGTGAAGGGTGTGATTACTTCAACTTCAAATGGAATAGGTGTAGTTGCCGGTGATGTCACTTCAATTTTAAACAGAGTTAATGCGGCTACCTCAACTTCGACCGGTGGTTGTATCTGTACCACAATAGCAGTGAGTGTGACTGCAGGTTTCTTAGGGTCGTCACCTTCCCAAATAAGCCCAATTGACCCCTCAGGATCCCATTCCTTATCAGTTTCTATCACATTTACTCCTTCACCCCTATGGTTTGGGAGGGGATCGTTGTGAACATTGAATGCGGCTTCTTTTGCTTGTATGAATTTGGTATCAATCACTGTCTGAATCTTGTCTTTCAGAGTGTGACATTCATCAATAGTATGTCCCTTCATGCCAGAATGGTATGCACATGTTTTGTTTGGGTTGACCCATTGGGAGGAGTTTTCCATGGAAACAACTGGAATAGGGGTGACATATCCGGCAGCCTTTAGTCTTTCGTATAGTTGGTTGATGAGTTCAACAATAGGGGTGTATTGTCTGGGTGGTCTGCGATCAAAATTGGGTCTTGGTTTTTGATAATTTTGACGAGCTGGAGGTGAATGATAATAGGCTGGTTGGGTGTTATAGGTGCGGTAGGTAGTAGTTGGTTGAGGATATCTTAGAGGTAAAGGTTGGTACGCGGGCGAAGGTGTTTGGTATGTGAGTGGAGATTTTGGACCTTGGGCTACCATCACTGCCCCTATATCTTTCTTCTTTGATATGCCTCCCAATTGTAATGCTTTATTCGTAGCCTACAACACCTCAAAATTTGTTACTATTCCGCTCTTAATCCCTTCTTCAATCATTTCCCTGAGATTGATGATGTCGGAGAATTTTGTAATTCTTGATGACCATTAACCTTTCATAGTATTGTGGATCCTGGACCTGACAAAGAATTTGTTCATTTTCTCTTCTTCCAGTGTCGGCCTAACCTTTGCAGCTTCTGACTTCCATCGAGTAGCATACTCGTGGAAAGTCTCTGTCGGTTTTTTCTTGAGGTTCTGTATGTAGAAGACATCCTGTGCATTTTCTGTATTGAACCTGAATCTATCCATGAAGTCTGATGCCATGCTTACCCATTAGACCCACTTCTTGGGATTTTGACTTATGTACCAAGTAGGTATCTCCCGTGAGACTTCTCATGAACAACTTCATGTGAATCCTTTCATCCTACCCAACCCCCACGAGCTTGTCACAGTATATTCTCAAATATACCTTTGGGTCACCTTTTCCATCAAACATCTCGGACTTAGGAGGTTTGTAACCCTCCGGCAGTTCCACGTCTGGCTGAATGCATAGGTCCTCATAATTCAGGCCTTCAATTCCTTTGCCTCCTTCAACACCATGGACTCGACTTATGAGCTTCTTGAGCTCCTCTATCATATTCTTAATGAGCAGGTCCTTCTCAGCGGGTTCTGGTGTGTATGAGGTTGGTTTAGTGGAGTGGGGTAAGGTTCCATGTATATGGGATTGTTTTGATAGATGTCGGGGGTTTGAGTGTAGTGGTGATCATTAGTTGAATTTTGCGGATCGGGGATAGGGTTTGGAGTATTTTGAGGAGTATGGTAAGTGGTTTGCGGGTATTAAGTCGGGAGATGCTGGTCTTGAGGGGGTGTCGGTATGGGTATAGGATTAGGATTTTGAGGACGTGTTGTGTATTGGTGGGGTGCGGAAGGGTTTTGCGGTCGTTGGTTTGGTTTGTTTTGAGGAGATACTGGGTTTTGAGCATTTTGTTGGTTGATTCCTGGGACGTTTAATGTGAGGGAAAGGTTTGCCAAGTTGCGGACCTGCTCAAGCTCCCCTTGCAATTTTAGTATCTTCTGTTCCAACCGTAGGACCAAATCATTTTGTGCTGGAGTGCTCCGACCGTCTGAAGTTTCCACATTTTCTGCATGTGTAGCATTGTCTTTGCTAACACCACTCATATCATCCATCTTAGTTTTTCCCTTGCTTTTCGGATCACTTGAGGAGGAGGTGGTGGAGGGCTTTTGGATCTGGTGTGATATGCTGACGATGCCAGTATATGTGAAGCAACCTTAGGAGATAGGAATAATCAAAAATAAAGAAAAAACAAAAGTTAGACAAGTCAGTAGAGATTCTGAAAAAATATTTGCAGTATTTAAACACGTGTTGCAGAAAATGTAAATTCGCGCCCTAATTTGGGAGCCTCGTTGTTCCCGAGGTATGCCTAGCGACACGTAGACTTGGAGAAATTTAATGTTGATAACTGCCTCATTTCATTAATGTGGTAAATAAGACGAACTAAAAAAACGACAATAAATAAATGAGTCACTAATGATATTTGCCATGTTACATACGAATTCCAAAACGATTCTAAAAGCAGATAATCCTAATCTACTTGGTCCCGGAGGGACCTTCTCCAGGCTTGGCCCTCTTGGCTCCGTCGATCAGATTCCCCAGGTGGGGCATGTCCAGCAGCAAATACGCTATTGATAGGTGTCCTCCCTCGTTACCCTCTGCATTCTCACAGTCTATGACTCTTTTCCTCATCTTCCCCTCTAATTCCATTAGACCCTACTCCAGATATTCTAACTTTTCCGTCGATCTAGTAGCCGTTTCCCTTCATTCGTTAATTGACTCCATGTCAATCTTGTGTTGTTCCAAATGCCTGGCCTCGGACTCGAGGACTCTTTTGTGCAGCCCCTTATACTTCACATGTGCTTCAGCAGCTTCATCTATGCCCCTATTTCCTTCACCGACCCCTGGCTCGACTATTCCAGCTATGCTATCGTCCAACCATGATGGGTAGAAGTACACGTGATCTGCGTGGTATTGATCTAGATCGATGGTATCCTTTTCCACAATTATCTTCAAATTCCATATGTGTTGGGCTTCACATTTTTATGGGATGGCGTCGTCTTGAAATATGCTTTGTAGTGACCCATTTTGGAGACTCGCGGTATGATTTGTTTTCTACCAGCTTGTCTCATGACTCTGATAGGAACATAGGTATATATGCCCCTTAACCCAATCAACACCAAACGCGGAACATCCCTGGATCTGATGATGAATTCACTGGTAGGGAACCATTCGAACATCCAATGGACCTTGTCCTCTGTCAAATTGTTGAAAAACAGTACTCATTCTGTAGCATTCTCTGGTTGTGCAAACTTGTCTGGGATAAAGGTCATTCTTTTCGGATGGTGGAAATCTATGTGATCATTCCATGGTCTCCGTGGAAATTCTTGGCGATATTGCCTCTCTGAAGATGTTCTAACAACCAAATTTGCAGTATCAAGTGAAAACCCTCAAGATGTTTGAACCCTTTCTTGCAACGATTCAGAACCCGGTATATTTCTGCCATAATCATCGGAACAATAGTATATGTTTGTCCCTCGATTCCTTCTATTAAATCTTTGGTCACCATGGCCAACCTAGTGTGAATCCTGTCCCCTTGGCTTGAAAACACTATCATACCCAAAAAGCAAACAATGAATACGAAAACCTTATGATGAGTCCAACCCAAGGAGGTGATAGAGAATTCGTCATGAAAGATACGATAAGATTTGCAGTGTCTGTATCGTTCATAGAGGAAGTCAAAGGGTATGTAGGGCTTCTTCAGGCATGCTAAGTCTTCATTCTTTCTCAGATCCATCATTTTCAAAAACCCCTTAGGGGTGCGATTTTCTGGTACTAACAAACCGAGACTGTCCCAGGGTAATCCAGCGAAGCCTCCTATTTCCTGCAAGAAAGGAGTCATTTCTATACTGCCAAAATGGAATACAACCCTTTCTTCGTCCCAGAACATAGTAGAAGCCTCGATCAACATGATATTTGGCTAGAGGTCTAATAAGGAAGGTATGTTTCCGAGAACCCTTTTCACGTGATTTTTGTCGCTTGGTGAAAGGTTTTCCCACCAATCCAGCAATAACGGTGGTATATTTCGGACCATGCCAAATCTGGGGACTTCATGCCTCATTTTCTGCAAAATAAACAAAGTTAGACCTTTCCCCCTCCGGATTAGACTACTTATACATTAACGATTAGCATATCGACATTTGTTTCTCCAAATAATTCACATACCGTGGTTGCGCCCATTGGGACTATGGAAATCCCGGTGAGCTTTGGATATGTTTTTTTTCCTTAGAAGGTTATTATGCGGACAACATATTAACCCGGGCAAGGTTTGATCATGATGTATGTACAGTTATTATCAGAGTAAGATTTCTATAGAAGTCTAGACTGGTATCCCCAAGCGGACAACTTTAGGGGGAAAGGCACGGAACTGTCAATTGCACCGTTGATCGGCTAGTTTTACCCCAAATAAGCCTTTCCAAATTTAAAAGGGTGATATAGGAAGAGCGCAGACACTCATCAAGTGTTGCTATGGTATTAATTACGCACAAGTGGAATATGATGTTGAGCATGTATTTATGCAAAAAGAAAATAACACGTTGTCAAGTATTTGCACGATGAGAATGATAAAATGCGGTATTTAATAATTGTAAAGGCATTTAAGAAAGAAAACAAGGAAGCGAGTTAGTTTCCATAGTAAAAAGCACTAAAACAGGAAAGAAGAAATTTAGTGAGAATAATTGAATAAATGAAGGCAAAGAAGTTCATATAGAGTGGAAAGGGAAAGAGGTGTTCAAGTATTAACGGAACAAAAAAGACATGCTTATTGAAAAAGGCTAATTCACAAAACAAGTTCATTATCGTAAGGGCCTAAGGATATCCCCAGCGGAGTCTCCATGCAGTCGCACCCCCTTTTTCTCGCGAAGTCGGGTTTCGACATTTTGGCAACTCCTTTTGAGAGAGTAGGGAAAGGAATTGGTTGTTAGAGTCTCCACCTAACGGATTAAGGTGTGTTAGGGAACCTACAACAAATGACTCAGATTATACTAGTTTGCATCACTAGAGACCGGGTAAGGGATCAAATTACCTTGAGGGGAAGGTGTTAGGCACCCCTCGACGTCCACAACGATGGGTCCCGGCCAAACTTAAAATATGCGAATTAGTCTAAGAAAGCGAAGAAACATTTTAATAAGGAAGGGGGTCCTAAAATTTTTAGCCTATAGTATCACCCCGTGCAACAAAAATAATACTTCGTAACTCCCCCAAGACGGGGGTGTTACTCATATTATTCAGCGGGCACACACTATCATCTCCTGCTACCCGATTACTATCTTTGAGTATTTACCTAAAGTGCTCTAGTTGATTCTAACTCGTGTCCTATGCGTGCACTACCTGTCCCTTACCTATGGTCCTGGAGGAATTGGGACCTCTATTTATGATGGTTCTAGACTAAACCTAAGTTGCTCAAAATTGTAAAATACTAGGTGACAAGCAAAACAGTTAGGACTCTTCAAATAAATACAGATATGAGCTCATATTGACCTCCACATATAAACAGCAAATGCACGCAACTGATTAGCAGGTTTTATTAATCATACAGTCCTATATGCAGGATATCTATGTGATGAACAGGCGAGCAGTAGTATGCAAAATCACTTTCTTAATGTGAGTGCTAGGACCTACGTATTTTCCAACTGATTTTAGCTCAATGTAGTATCTGGGCGTTTCATACAATAATTAATAACAGGAAATTACAAGCATCAGTCCAGAATCGTTATTAATCCTATAGGCATGTTACCTAGATGATTGACAGTGATAATCATATTCAAAATTAATTGATAGAGTTATATAGTCATTATTTCTATGAGTGTAATAATTATAGCCTTATAGGCATGATTTTTAGCATTGAACTGATTTTAATCCTATAGGCATGATTTCTAGCATTGAACTAATTTTAATCCTATAGGCATGATTTCTAGCATTGAAATGATCTTTATCCCATTGGCATGATATCTATTATTAAGCAGGAATTTATATACATTGGGCCAGAAGACAATTACTAAATAAGAGCCCTTCCCAATTTTACTAAATACCCCAGAATATTTTGTTACAAAATTATTACAGACCAGGTTAATGAATGAATTACATAGTAAAGTAACTATAGAGAGCCTTTAACAGGCCCTAATACACCTGGGCAACCTAGGCCTTCAACCCATAACAGCTCCAAGGCTCAGAACAATCAGTGGTGAATGATTCACCCATAGCACATATAGAACCCGAATCTCCAGTGTGTCAAAGTTTCCAAGGGCTTCAAGAACCCAGGACAATGCTCACACTAGAGAACAAATGCTCAGAATTAGTTCAAAGAAGATTAGGAACCAAACCCCAGTGTGTCAGAGTTCACAAGGGTCTCACATGGACCCCGAGCAGTACTCACACTAGGGAGGTTAGGGATAGAACCTAAAGAACCTAAGAATAGGAGTTTAAGGTAGCAACACACAAAAGGAGACAATGGTAAAAGACAGATTTTAAAGCATGTTAAATTTTAGAAAAATCCATCATAACAAAGTTTAAAACATAGAATATGTAGGCAGAATTCCATTAAGAAGAAAAATTTGCAAGATTTGCAAAGTTGTTCATGCTCAAATACACAGCTTTTAATAAGTTAAAACCTGAAAGGCCTAATTAGGCTAAGTGTACATACCAACATTTTAGGACAGCTTTGTTCAATCACAGGAAAATATTTAGACATGGTATTAAGGCAAAAAGTCAAGTAATCATGTTCAATCCAAAGGAATGCAAGACACACTAGAAGACAAGTTATCAAGGCACTTGAATGACAGAGAAAGAGGCTTAATACTGCCCAGACATAACAATACAAGTTTGTAAATATTCAGGACTGATTAATTGATGAACATACTAGTATCATCATAAAGATGCTAAGCTCAGGGAAAGTTCAGAACATCATACAGGAAACAAACTATAAGACATTAAGCTAATCCCTAAGAGGATACATATTATTCAAAATAACTGGTCTCAGAACTGATGGCATCAATTAAAGAACTAAGGAGAATCACATAAACATGCAATTGGCAGAATCATGCTCAGAAGGGACTTTAAACATGATGGATCATAAATACAGGTCGTTGAAATAAAATGGCAAAGGGATAGTCACTCACCAGTTAGGCAAGAAAACAAGAAATACACCACAATAGTCGAGAGTCCAGAATTACTTGGCCTTGGCTTTCAGCCGGCCAAGACCAGAAGCAAACGAGAGAGCCAAAAGAATATCAAACCAAACCCTAAGTTTTTTAGTCAGAGTATAATGACTCAAGTCTGTCCTAAAGGGGAAAGGGGAGGGGTTTATATAGTAGCAGGGATTGAATCGCATAAACAAGGAAAAACTATAAAGTAAAACACACATAAGGAAACAACACATACAGAATTAATAATGAATCAGATCTGAGGCAAGATAAAGCAAACCCTAGTTTTTTTAGTAAGAAAATATTGACGGAATATACATAAACATTAGCAAAGAATGAATTTAGTCACAAATGACACCTAAAATCAGAGAATCAGACTAAGTTTAGGTCAGATCTAAAGAGATCTGAAAACCTAAATTAGGGCTAGAGGAAATATTTGACAAAAGAAAAATCGGCAAACTTATAAGGAAACAAAGCGAAAATAAACAACAAAACAAGGAAAGAGTCATGCAGAATCAGTCTTAAAATCAATTTAAGAGAAAAATCGGTAAACCTAGTTTTTTTTAGGAAAGGTGTAAATCCTAGAAATCCAAACGATATTGGACTCAAATAATGTAAAATCAAACAAAATATAGTCTAGGTACCAGAAATAGGACGGAATCGGAGAGATAGTACTTTCCATGTTTAGGCAAGTACTAGGTATCACCTTAACGAACCAACTAGTAGCAAGGGCGAGTTAATATGGTAAGGAAATAAGGGGGAAATCCCGTCAGAAGGGGGATTAGGAGGGGGATTAGGGGTGACGGCGCATTAGGGTTCATAGGGTGAGAGGATATTAGGGCGGCGACCGGATGGAAATGGGGTTAGGGTTGGGGTTTGGTATAGTTAAGAGGGGGGAATTAGATGCGGATCGTTGATCTTAGAGATCAACGATCACGATTTAAACGGGTCCTGGGTCGGGTTTATTTGATTTGGGTTGGGTATTGTGCTAGGTAATTTGGGTGTTGGCCTAGGTAATTTAGGTCCGAAAATAAGGAATTTAGGGGCTATTAGTTAAACACCCAATTTAATTAATAAAATAGTAAAAATATTATTTGCGCATAAAGTGATTAACAAAAATTATTTATCACTATAAGAATAAAAAAAAAAATTTGCGTAAATAATGTAATCATAAGTATATAAGGGCTATTATTGCAAAATATGCAAATTTAGCCTAAACATACAAATGTAGTTGTAATAAATGCATGAAAAATATTTAAAGCTTAATATGGATATAAATGATGAAGTTAGATGATAAAATCATCATAAAAATTATTTGTGATGCAATTAATGATTATTCATATAATAAAAATATGGGAATAAATTGATTTAAAATCTTTAAAAATTAGGAAAAAATTAGGAAAAATACTTGATGATGCTCATGCACTATTTTGAAAGTGTATATGTATATTTGAAATATATGAAGAAAAAATTAGGTATCAACAGCAAGATATCTACTTGTCAATCTGCAAAAAGAAATATGGGAAGCTCTACATACTGCTCACAAGGGAACCACTCAAGTGAAGCAATCCACGATTGACATGCTCACCACTGAATATGAGCTCTTCCAAATGAAGGACGATGAATCCTTTCAAGATATGCATACTCGATTCACTTACATGATCAATGAGTTGCACTCTCTTGGTGAAATCATTCCCAGAAAAAAGCTTGTGAGGAAGATCCTCAGTGTGCTTCCCAGCTCTTGGGAAAGTAAGGTAAACACTATCATTGAGGCAAAGGATTTGAGACACTAACCATAGACGAGCTGGTTGGAAATTTGAAGACTTACGAAAGGAAGAAGAAGAAGGACAGTGAGAGAACATAACCAAAGAGGGAAAAGAACTTGGTTCTTAAGACAGAAAACAATGACTCAAGTGGTGAAGACAGTGATATGGCATACCTAACTAGAAGATTTCAGAAAATGGTTCGCAGGAATGGAGGTATCCCAAAGAGGGGCAGTTCTAGCAAGCCAAAGAATTATGACCTCTGTCATAAATTTGGGAAGCCATGACACTTCATCAAGCACTGCCCTCTCCTAAATCAAGAACATTTCAAGCACAACTCATACAAAGCAGCCAAGAGGAATTCGGTTCTTGATAAACGCTTCAAAAGGAAGAATGTCGCTAACAATGTTGTGAAACAAGCTCTTGCAGCATGGGGAGACTCCTCCAGCGAGTCTGAAGAAGAAAACAATGTAGGTGATAGTTCAATGATGGCAGTGAAAAGTGAAACAACTGAGTATGAATCAATCTTTGCTTTGATGGATCAATCAGATGATGATGATGGAGATGACGACAATGATGAGGTAAACTTTCTGGATGTTCAGAAAAATCTGAAATCCCCACTCTCCTAAAAAGCTCATGTCATTAGAAAATATATTAATTGATGCTTACCATAGTCTTATAAATGATAAGGATGCTCTAACTATGGAATTCGGAGATGCTGAACAAACCAGAGATGACCTGGTAGTTGTTGTAGTTTATTTGAAGGAAACAATAGATAATCTGAAAAATGAAAAGGAGGTTCTAGCTAAGAAAATCACTAGCATAGAACAAGAAAGAGATGGTATAATTTTGGTAGTGGTTGACTTAAAAGAAACCATTGAGAGTGTTAGTAAAGAAAAAGAAGCTTAAATTGAAAAAGTTTCTATCATGGAGCAAGAAAGAGATGATCTTTTAGCAGTGACAGTAGACTTAAAGGAAACAATATAGGAACTTAAAATTGAGAGTAGGCCTGGAAATTCTGAAAAAGAAAAAGAAGTTGGGAGTGAGGCACACATTATAATTGAGAATGAGTTGGATTTTGTAAAAACTAGTTTGTGTGCTAAACTTGAGAAAAAATAGACAGCTTCAAGCAGAATTAGAAAGAGTGAAGAGTGATCTTGAAAAGTATCTTAAGTGGACATGTTCCTCTGATGCTATTACTTTCATGTATGTTAACAATGGTGGAAAAAGGAAGGGAATAGGGTTTCAAATGGAGAAAACTCCCTACAACCCTCATAGCAAGTGTGTAACTGTACCCGACAATTGGATGTGTACCCACTATGGTAATAATGGGAATTTCAAAGAAAACTGCAAGGCTAAGGTCCAGCCTCTTCAGAAAAATAAGATTTTTACTAAAAGATTAACTACTACTAGAGGACCTGGTGCCACTCATAGAAAACGCGTATTACCTGCAAGGACTAAAAGAGCACTTATTCATACCTTTCCTCATTACAAGGTACCCAAACTTGTTTAGGTTCCTAAATCAAACCCTTGATTTCCTTGTGCAGGGAGTAGTGAAAGGAAGAAGCCAGTAGTGGTACATGGACAGTGGATGTTCAAAGCACATGACTGGAAATGCCATGGATTTTCGTTCACTGAAAGCCCTGAAAGGAGGGAGTGTATCCTTTGGAAATGGGAAAAAGGGGTACATTCTGGGTGATGGAAGGATTGGGAAGTCATTCACTCACTCAATTGAGAATGTGTACTATGTCAATGGCCTCAAGTACAGTCTCTTGAGTGTCTCCCAAATATGTGATAAGGGAAACAAGGTAGAGTTCTTGTCCAAGATATGCATAGTCACCAACTGGTGAAGTAGTGCTTGTGGCTAAAAGATATAAAAAAATCTGCGTTGGGGATTTCAAGTCTCTACAAAGCGGTGATCTGAGCTATTTGAGAGCAGTTGATGATGATGCTAAATTGTGGCACAGAAGGTTGGGGCATGTAAGCTTCTCTCTACTGAATAAACTGGTCCAAAAGGACATGGTTCGTGGTCTGTCGAAGTCAAGGTTTAAGGAGCACAAAATGTGTAATGCTTGTGCAAGAAGAAAACATGTAAAATCTTCATTCAAGCCCAAAGAGGAAGTCAGCACCTCAAAACCACTTGATATTCTTCATATGGATCTATATGGACGAATAAGGGTGCCAAGTAGGGGAGGAAAAAGGTACATATTCGTGATAGTGGATAACTACTCCAGGTTCACTTGGACTCTGTTCCTCAGAGCCAAGGATGAAACCTTTTAGGTATTTGTGGCCTTTGTGAAGAAGATTCAAGTAAAGATGAGATCAACAGTAGCATGCATCAGATCATACCATGGAACAGAATTCGATAATGCGAAGTTTGATGAATTCTGTAATGAAAATGGCATTACCCACAACTTCTCAGCCCCAAGAACACCACAACAAAATGGAGTTGTGGAAAGGAAGAATAGGACTCTTGAAGATATGGCACGAACAATGTTGATTGATAGTGGGATTGCTAAGAAGTTCTAGGCAGAAGTTATCAACACTGCTTGCTAATTGGTGAACAGGTGGAACGAAAGGGTAAAAGCTCTTTTGATTCTGATTTCTAGTACGAACACGAACCGTGAAAGCGTGGCCTAACGATCCTTTAGACCTTCGAAATTCAAAGCTAGAGGTGTCAGAAAAGTTACCACAAGGATATCTGGCTTGTGGCAGCCAAGCGTTCATAGCGAAGTTGCTTTTTTATCCTTCGATGTCGGTTCTTCCCATCATTGTGAAGCAGAATTCACCAAGTGTTGGATTTTTCACCCACCAATAAGGAATGTGAGTTGGGTTTAGACCGTCGTAAGATAGGTTAGTTTTACCCTACTGAAGACAGTGTCGCAATTGTAATCCAACCTAGTACGAGAGGAACCATGTTATGTTCTCAACAATGGAAAGGATCTGCTCAAAAAATTTGATGCCAAAAGTGATGAAGGAATCTTCCTGGGTTACTCTTCTCAGAGCAAATCCCCCAAGGTATACAACAAACGAACCCAGTGTGTTGAGGAGAGTGTCCATATGATTTTTGATGATTCTCATCTCTCTTGTGGGAAGAGCAAGAACGATGATCTAGATGGAGAACCTTTGTTGGTTCTAGGAGAAGTTATTGATATGGCAAATGGAAAGGCAGACATGATGAGCCGTGTCAAGGAGACAAGTGAAGACAATACAACCACTTCCTAATCCGTTGGAGAGGAACCAGGTTCTACAATCACAACCACTGGAGCTGAAGATAGAGTGGTTGATGCAATTCAAGGTACTCCACTGGTGGCAGAAAGAAGCATCCAAGAAACTTAGTCAGGCATACCCATATCCTCTTCAAATGAGATTCAAGTGCCAAATTGGAAGCATAAGAGCTCACATCCTCTTGACAATATAATCACCCCTCTGGATTCAAGAGTTCAAACCAGATCAAAATCTAGAAATTCACTTGCCTTTTTAGCATTTCTCACCCAAATAGAACCCAAAAATATTATGGAAGCCTTGAAATATGCAAACTGGATCACAGCTATGCAAGATGAGATGCATCAATTCGAGAGAAACAAAGTATGGCATCTGGTACCCAGGCCTACATATCGCACCATCATTGGACCGGGTGGGTATTCAGGAACAAGCTTGATGAGTTTGGGAATACAACAAGAAACAAGGCAAGGCTTGTGGTTCAAGGCTACAATCAGAAGTAGGGAATTGATTATGATGACACATTTGCTATAGTTGCTCGAATGGAGGCTATCATAATTCTCATTGCCTTTGCATCTCACATGGAATTCACATTGTTCCAAATGGATATCAAAAGTGCATTTCTGAATGGCTTCCTCAAGGAAGAAGTCTATGTCAAGCAACCTCCAGGATTTGAATGTCATGAGCATCCTGAATATGTGTTCAAATTGGACAAGGCATTATATGGGTTGAAGAAGGCTCCTCGAGCTTGGTATGAAAGGTTGCCAAAATTTCTTTTAGAAAATGGCTTTGCAAGAGGAAAAATTGACAACACTCTTTTTCTAAAGAAACGAGGGAGGAACCTGCTCATTGTTCAGGTATATATCGATGACATCATTTTTTGTGCAGCAGTGGATTCTCTGTGTGAGGAGTTTGCAAAACTCATGAGAAGTGAATTTGAGATGAGCATGATGGGAGAATTGAATTTCTTCTTGGGACTTCAAGTGAAGCAGTCCACAAAGGGAGCATTTATAAGTCAGTAAAAGTACATCAAGGAGCTTCTGAAAAGGTTTGACATGGAAGCATCAAAAGTGATTGACACCCCCATTGCCACTGTTACTCGTCAAGATATGGATGAACCTGGCACTCTGGTCAATCAAACCATGTATAGAGGCATCATTGGATCACTCATGTATCTTACTGCAAGCAGACCAGATATCGTATTCAGTGTGGGTCTGTGTGCAAGGTTCCAGTCAAATCCTAAAGAATCTCATCTGAAGGTTGCCAAAAGAATTTTGAGATATCTTAAGGGAACGCAGGACGTGGTTCTCTATTACCCTTCAGGTGACAATTTTAATCTTATTGGGTATGTTGATGCTGATTATACAGGTTATCTAGTGGACAGGAAAAGCACATCTAGAATGGCTCATTTTTTGGGTTCATGTCTTATCTCATAGGGCACAAGGAAGCAAAATTCAGTGTCACTCTCAACAGCTGAAGCAGAATATGTTGCAACTGCTTCTTGATGTGCTCAGCTACTGTGGATCAAACAATAGCTGGAAGGCTTTAGAGTGTACACTGATTGTGTACCTCTCTTGTGTGACAATACAAGTGCACTCAACATGGCCAAAAATCCAGTTCAACACAAGAGGACCAAGCACATTGATGTGCGACATCACTTTCTTAGAGACAACATTGAAAAGGGGCTTATTTGTATGAAGTTCTACAGCACAGAAGATCAAATTGCAGACATATTTACCAGAGCCTTGAGCAGAGAACACTTTGAGAGAAACCGGTTGGCACTGGGGCTAATAAAGCCCAACTGAGGACCTGGTGCCCAACATATGGCTATAAAAGTCACATACAGGTAAAACTAGCTAAAAGTGTTTTCTGGCCAAGTCTAACTCACTTTTATACTGTTACAGGTAGACACGCATGATGATTACAGAAGCAGTTGAGGCAATACATGAGCGGTAAAAGAGGGTTAAGCAGACTTGCAAGACTGGTCAGGGAACCTGGTTCTTGTAACACAGGTTAGTAGTCTCTTATTTTCTCATACTCAATTTAAAGTGAACAAAAACAATGCCACATCATCATTTTTTCAGTTTCCTTATGTCACGTCTTTTCTTTCAAAATCATTTCACCTTTCTCTAAAGCGACGCATCTCCCCATATACTTGCCGCCGTTTCAGAACCTGTTTCCCTTTTCTTCATAAATACTACCAACTCCATCATAGACCTTCACTTCCAAAATTTAAACCTCTCTCTTGTCTTCTCTCTTCTCAAATCTCAAACACTCTTCCAACAAACCCTTACCATGGCTGAAAATCAAACAACCCCACATACAACTGATGATAAACATACTGAGTCTTCACCTGTAAAAACTCCATCAGTCTTTTTCTCTCCCACCACTATCTCTAGTCCAAACCCTAAACCAGTGTCTCATCCACACTTCACTCCTCTCTATACCCACTCTGATTCTGGTCCTCTCCCAAGTGGTTAAGCGTCGAACAAACCTGAGAATGTCAGTATTCCTCCATCGTCGCCTGAAAAGCACATCGAGCAGGGTAAAAAGGAAAGTTTCATTACGAAAGAAAATCAGGGTCATTCGTCTTCTACAGTGGAAATATCAGCGATCAGTCCAGAAATTGCTAATGCAACTGTAGAAGGTTGCGATTCTATAGGTATTTCTGCTTCCCCTGTTACTGCTTCTATGGAACTTCAAGATAGGGATGTTATAGAAAACATGCTCTCTATTGTTGCTGAGGGGGTGATTATTGAAGACAATTCTAGTAAGCATGAGTCTCGGGGGGAAGAGACTCAGCCCTCAGTGGGGGAAGGAACACGTGTACCTTTTGAACAGCCGGCACAGGAAGAAACTACTGGGACTCCACTTGATGGACTTGATCCCTCTCCTGAGGATTCAGGTCATGAATCATCATCCCAGGTCAGTTTTGACCCTGCTCCTTCTCCTCACTTTGATGTTGAGCCTTTGAACGTGGTAGCACCTGAGATGAGGTCTAGTGATGATGAGGATTAAGATGATGTGGTGCTGAGTAAATTTATCAAGGTAAGGAAGCCAGTGGCAACTCCTGGGCCACCTCACAAGTGACCCACTACCAGGTTGCAAAAAAAATGATGCTCTTGAGTCTGCTCTCAAGAAGAGTAAGAGGAGTCGTAAGAAGAAGAGATTAGTCAAGGATGGACAAGTTGTGGTTGAAAAGGATATACCAGTTGTTGCAGTTGATGAGGAAGCTGAAGAGGAACCAAGTTCCTTAACTAAGAGGCCCTGAGGAAGAAGCACTCTCTCTCTGATTCTAATATTGAGAGTCCTTCTATTAGTGTTGATGGTACACCTAGTGAAAAGTTGGTAAGGATTTCCAGTGAAAACCCAGTGAAAGTCAGTGACAAATTGAAGGATGTAGAAGTGGACGTGTCTGATGAGAACATGCAGGTGAAGTCTAGTGAGAAGTTTCAGTCCCATGGGAAGTCAATGAAAAGAAAATTGGTGGATGATGAGGAACTCGATTCCTCCAAAAAGACAAAAAATGGTAGCATCTCTGGAAAGGAAAGGCAGAGGTACCAAAAGGTGTTGCGGAGCCGTACTTTTGCCCCTGAAATTTCTAATATGGCTGGAATGCGTCAATTGGATGAGATGTGTGAGTTTCAACAGTGGGAACACTTGTTCAATGTGGATGTGCCAAAAGTGTATGAGGAAGAGGTACAAAGTTTTTATGCCGACCTCTTCACTGTTGAATCTGATCACATCTGTGCACTGGTGAATGGTGTGGATATTGTAATAGATTCTGCTGTAGTGGGAGATATTCTCAAGGTTCCTGCTGAGGATTTGTCATTCGTCTGTTGTGCTTGCAGCTCTAGCTTTCGGAATTCCATTGTCAAAGAAAGAGCAGTGCAGCAAGGGGAACGGGTACATAAAAAGGTACTTCTTCCAGTTTACCAGTTGCTTTTTGAGTTGGTCAACAAAGTCCTGCTTCCTCATGCTGAGAGGAGATCCATCACCTCAAAGGTTGATTTGGTTCTGATGGAAGAATTGGATAGCTTCAAAACTGTCAATCTGCATGTTATCATGATTTAACATATGCAGAAGGTGGCAGAGTTCAAATACGGGAACCATGGCCTCCCTTATGGATTTCTCCTTACGTGAGTGTTCAAGTTCTTTAAAGTGCCTTTGGGACAGGAAAAAGTAGGGACCAAGAAGCAAAACTTCTCAAAGACTAAACTAGAAGAGTGTGAGTGCATTGACAAGATTGGAGGAGTAGGCAGCACTTCAACTATCTCCCAGCTCATTAATGCCCAGAACCGCGCTACTGAAGAGATAAGGAAGCTGAAGGCTCGAAATGCTATATTGGAGAATCAGCTCAGTCAGGCCTAGGAGGCACCAGGTTCTTCCAGTTCTTCGAACTCAGAGGTTGCCCATCTAACTAAGAAAAATGTTGATCTCAGGCAACAGGTTGAGAACCTGAAGGAGAAACTGCTCAATGAGAAAATATCCGCCAATACCCGGATGGATCTTGTTCTCAAAACTCTTGCCGCCTCTTCCAAGCCCTCTTCCTCTAGTGTCCCCTAAGCATCTCCCCTCAGTGACTAGTTCTCAGTTTATCTCTTTTTAAGTTGTTTTAATGATGTTTGTGGTGTTTGTTTTGTTTTTTTTTTTGTTGTGGATGGAAAACACTGATGTTGCTCCCACTGTAACAGCCTAACAATGTTTTTAATGCAAGCTTTCCCTTTTTTTTCTATTAATGATCATGCTTTTCTACATCTGTTTTCTATCATGTTTGTGTGCACACAAGTGGCATGAGTTAGTTACGCTAGACTTCTTTATGTTGTTTGCTTGTGTGTGTTTTTAATGATGCCAAAAGGGGAAAAATAAATTAAGACTTAAGAAGAAGCAGTGCACTGATTAAAGGGGAAGTACAAACTCAGGGATTATCAATTTTTAAGTTTGTCATCATCAAAAAGGGAGAAATTGATAGGTTATAAGTACCTTCGTTTTATTTTTTGATGATCTAACAAACTTATTGTCAAGAACCAGATAAGGAACCTGATGCACTCTAGGTACATAGCTTAAATACCTGACTCGATCTAAAGAGAGTTATCATAACTTCAGAAGATAAAGAAACAACACAGGGAAAAGATGACCTTGGGTTCCCCTGGCAACAATATGAAGTCAACCCTCCATAGCTGGAAAGTTATTGCCTGCATTGAACACGCAAACAGTATAGCACAGTGCAGCAGTCATTTCCATCGGGAAGGACCTTGTACCATTAAGTGCTTACATCATTCAAGTGATGTCATATATGTTGTGTTTACATTAATCTTACAAAAAAACATCACTTGAACACTTGAGAATTCACTCAAGCACTCCAAGCATCTGCATCAAGAACACAATTCTCAGGTGCATCAAGAACAAAGTACATCGTTGCTACGGGTCAGTTCCTACATCAAGTCTGTGTATGTCCTTAGTAGAGTCGTAACGTTGTAATTGTTATTCATTGTAATTTTCCTATTTAGCTTGTCTAGAAGCAGTGATTAGAAAACTCTTATAGACCATAAACTTCAGTGTTTGTGTCGTGGCTAGAGTTAGTCATGTGTTGAAGTCTTTGTAATAGGTGTATTACAAAGTGGCGTGTAATAGGTGTATTACAAGTTAGTGAGGGATTAAGAAGTTAATTCCTAGGTTGCATAGTTTTTAATCTAAAAGGTTGCTTATAGTGAAGTTGAAATCCTACAAGTGTAGGTCGTGGTTTTTAATCCCATTGAGCCGGGAATTTTCTACGTAAAAGTTCCCTGTGTCATTTACATTCTGTTGTGCAAGTATAATATATGGAAACTAATATAGAACCTGGTCTCTATATAGTTTGGTGCGCCCTCATATTCTATCAAAAGAGGTTACCCAACCCTAAATGTAAGATTTCTAAAATTCACCCTCAGGCTCACGTGCCCTGATTCCAAAGGTTTTCGAAGAATGTTGTTACCCATAATCTTATGAACTCAAATATGTGATATTTACTAAATTCCATAACCAAATTCCGTGGTAAAACCCCATTTTTATCAAAACCTAGATTTTTCTTCTAAGCCAAAAACTCCACAAATTTACATGCTTAAATCTACCCATAATCTATGTTTTAAACTAATATTGAGTAGAAGTTACTTACCTCAAAGTGCTAGGTAAAAACCTCTCTCAAGAAGCTCCAAAAAAATCGCCCAAAGAGTGCGAGAAATGGGTAAGAAATGGCTTAAGTCCCGTATATAAATGAACCTCTTCTGTTCAGGGGTTTCTGTTTCTGCGGCTCCGCATCTGCGGAAACCTCATCACAGATGCGGTCCTCCCTTGGCTGGATTAAGTCCACATTTGTGGAAGAATGGTTCGCTTCTATGATGTCGCTCCTGCGGCAGACGAGCTGTACCTGCGTTGACTCCTGCTTCTGTAGTCCTTTGACCGCTCCTGCGGTCGCGCATCTGCGCTCACCTCATTCGCACATGCGATTCCTGGACTGCATGTGTTGGGCTGCTTCTGCGCCATTTGGCTTGCTTGTGCGAGCTCGCACCTGCGGCTAGCCATCTGCAGGTGTGATTACACCATAACCCTGATGCTTCAACTGCTCTTCTGAATCCAAAATGAGCTCCGCGCCTCGTCCGAATGGCATCTGGGGGGGGTCCAAGACCCGTCCAAACATACCAACAGGTTTGAAATCATAAAACAGACTTGCTCGAGCTCTCGGAACGCACGAAACAACATCAAAACTATGAATCACACCCCAAACCAATAGGATCAAAAATATGAACTTCAAGTTCTTCAATTTGCTCCCAATGCGCCGAAACGTACCTAAACTACTCGGAATGACACCAAATTTTGCGTGCAAGTCTTAAATGACATTACGAAACTATTCCCGGTCTCGAAATTCCATTCGGACCTCGATATCACTAATACCTACTCTAAACCAAATTTAAAGAACTTCAAAAGCCTTCAAAGAACCAACTTTCAATATTAGGCGCTGAAACGCTCCCGGATCATTCAAAACCCAATCCGAGCATACACCCAAGTTCGAAATCATCATACGAACCTATTGGAGCCGTAAAATCTCGATCCCAAAGTCGTTTACTCGAAAATTTGATCGAAGTCAAACTTAGCCTTTTAAGGCCAACTTGAGGAACCAAGTTTCTCGAACCCTTTCAAATTCTGAACTAACCGTCCCCACAAGTCATAAAATAGTAAAAGAACATATGGGGAGTCTTAGTTTAGGGAACTGGATTCAAAAAGCAAAATGAGCGGTTGGGTCGTTATATTCTCCACCTCTTACACAAATGTTCATCCTCGAACGGGTCTAGAATCATACCTGGAGTGCTGAATAAGTGTGGGTATCTGCTCCGCATGCCCTTGGACTCCCAGGTCGCCTCCTCAAAATATTGGTCCCTTCACTGAACCTTTACCGCGGAAATCCTCTTGGATATCAACTGGGAATCCTACATATCAACAATGGTAACTGGCTCCTCCTCATAACCCAGACTCTCATCTAACTGAATCGTGCTGAAATCTAACACATGTGACAAGTCCGCATGATACCTCCGGAGCATAGACACGTGGAAGATCGAATGAACTCCCGATAGACTAGGAGGCAAAGCAAGTTGATAAGAAAACTCGCCAACTCGTCTCAACACGTCAAATGAGCCTATAAACCTTGGGCTCAACTTGCCCTTCTTCCCGAACCTCATAATCCCTTTTATCGGTGAGACTTTCAAGAGAACCTTCTCGCCCACCATAAATGATATGTCACATGCCTTCTGATCCGCGTAACTCTTCTGTCTAGACTATGTTGTGCGAAGTCGTTACTGAATCAACTTTACCTTTTCCAAGGAATCCTTCACCAAATCAGTACCATATAACTTAGCCTCACCGGGATCAAACCACCCGATGGGAGAACGACATCGTCGACCATATAAAGCCTCAAATGCAGTCATCTCAATGTTGGACTGATAACTGTTGTTGTAAGCAAACTCGGCCAAGGGCAAGAATCGGTCCCACAGCCCTGCAAAGTCAATCACACATGCTTTGAGCATGTCCTCCAAGATCTAAGCTCTACACGAGTCCCCAACTCACTCTGTACTGCTCTCCAGAAATGTAAAGTAAACTGAGGACCGATGTTTGATATGATGGAAACAGACACACCATGCAGCCAAACTATCTCCTGGATATAAATTTGGGCCAATCTCTTTGAAGTATACGTAGTCACCATTGGAATGAAGTGTGCCAACTTGGTCAACCTATCAACAATGTCCCAAACTGCATCAAACTTCCACAAGGTCCGCGGCAACCCAACCACGAAGTCCATAGTAGTGCGCTCCTACTTCCACTCAGGTATAGTCATCTGTTGGAGTAGGCCACCTGGTCTCTGGTGCTCATACTTAACCTGCTGGCAATTTAGGCATCTAGCTACATACTCAACTATGTCTTTCTTCATCCGCCGCCACTAATAGTGTTGTCTTAGGTCGTGATACATATTCGTATCACCTGGATTAATGGAATATCAAGAACTATGCGCCTCCTCTAGAATCCTCTCACTCAAGCCATCGACATTAGGAATACACAGACAACCCCGGAGTCGTAGAACACCATCTCGCCGATGAAACATCCTTGGCACCACCCTGCAATACCATCTCTCTTAGGACCATCAAGTGCGGATCATCAAACTGTCGAGCCTTGATCTTCTAGAATAGTGAAGACTGGGCAACGACACATGCAAGAACTCGGCTGGGCTCTGAAATATCCAACCTCACAAGTATGTTAGACAAAGGGTGAATGTCCAAGGCTAGTGGCCTCTCCTTCGCTGAAATGAATGCAAGCTACCCATACTCTCTGCATTTCTGCTCAAGGCATCCGCGACCACATTCCCCTTGCCCGGATGATAAAGAATGGTGATGTCATAATCCTTTAGAAACTCAATCCATCTACGTTGCCTCAAATTTAGATCCCTTTGCTTGAACAAATGTAGCAAGCTACGATGATTAGTGTAAACCTCACAAGACACCCCATAAAGATAATGCCTCCAGATCTTAAGAGCATGAACAATCGCGGCCAACTCCAAATCGTGCACAGGATAGTTCTTCTCATGGGGCTTTAGCTGAGGTGAAGCATATGCAATAACTCACCCTTTGTGCATCAATACACAACCCAAACCAACGCACGAGACATCGCAATACACAGTATACATCCCCGAACTGGAAGGCAACACTAGGACTAGTGCTATAGTCAAAGTTGTCTTGAGCTTTTGGAAGCTCGCCTCGCAATCATCGGAACAACGGGATGCAGCCTTCTGGGTCAGTCTAGTCAAAGGTGTTGCAATAGATGAGAGGCCCTCCACAAACTGGTGATAATAACTTGCTAGCGCCAAGAAGCTCCTGATCTCAGTCGCCAAAGTGGGACGAGGCCAACTCGAACTACCTCAATCTTCTTGGGATCCACCTTAATGCCCGTGCCTAATACAACATGCCCCAAGAATGCTACAAAATCTAGCCAAAACTCACACTTGGAGAACTTAGCATATAGCTTCTGTTCCTGCAAGGTCTGAAGCACCACTCTCAAATGTTGTTTGTGCTCCTCCATGCTACGTGAGTAAATCAAAATGTCATCAATGAAGACAATGAAAAACGAATCAATATAAGGCTTAAACACCATGTTCATAAAATCCATAAACGTCGTTGGGGCGTTAGTCAAGTCGAAAGGACATCACTAGAAACTCATAATGGCCATATCTAGTACGAAAAGCAGTCTTCGGAACATCCAAGTACCAAATCTTCAACTGATGGTACCCCAATCTCAAGTCGATCTTAGAGAGCACCCTGGCACCCTGCAACTGGTCAAACAAATCAACAATACGCGGCAACAGGTATCTTAATGGTAATTTGGTTCAACTGGCGGTAATCATTGCACATCCACATAGTCCCATCTTTCTTATTCACAAATAATACTAGTGCACCCAAATGTGATAAAGTTGGTCTGACAAACCCATTTTCTAGAAACTCTTCAAGATGCACTCTTTTGGAGTTATAAGGTACGGTAGGGACAGATATAGGCTGGATACACGGATCCAAGTCAATACAGAAATTGATATCACGATATGGTGGCATGCTTGAAAGGTCAGAAGGAAACACATTGGGGAACTCCTGGACTACTGGTACTGAATCAATCGCCGGAGTCTCTGTAGTAGTATCCCAAGAATAAGTTAGATAAGCCAAACGACCCTTCTCGACCATATGTCGAGCCTTCACAAAAGAGATAACCCAGCTAGATGCACTGACAAACGTACCTTTCCACTCTAATCTAGGAAACTTTGGCATCGCTAAGGTAACAGTCTTGGCATGGCAATCAAGGATGGCATGATATAGGGATAACTAGTCCATGCCTAGGATGACCTCAAAGTCGATCATCTCAAGCAACAGAAGATCCGCTCTAGTCTCGTAACCGTAGAATGTGACCACACAGGATCGATAAATCTGATCCACAACAATAGAATCACCAACAGGATTGGACACATAAACAGGAGTACCCAAGGACTCACGAGGAATATCCAAAACATGAGCAAATAAAGATGATACATACGAATAGGTAGACCCCGGATCAAATAGTACCGAGGAATACCAACCGCAGACAGAAATAGTGTCTGCGATCACGGCATCTAAGTCCACTACATCTGGTCTGGACAAGAAATCATAGAACCTGGCTGGAGCGACAACTGCCTGACCTCCACCTCTAGGACGGCCCCTACCCACCTGACCTCTGTCTCTGGCCGGCCGGACGGCTGGTGCGGCTATTGGTGCTTAAATCATGGGCTACTGACTCTACTGCACTGCCTTGCCCCGGAGTCTATGACAAAATCTCTTCATGTGGCCAGGATCCCCGCACTCATAACAACCTCTCAGAGAGGTGGAATGTTGCGCTGAAGTCTGACCCTGATGGCCTAAATACCCACTAGAAGAACCCTGAATAGCGGAAGGGCGATATGAACTCTCTAGCATGGCACTAAAAGATGCACCGGAAGAACCCTAATGGCTAGAGTACCCACTGGAAGAACCTTGGTTAGCTGGCAGACGGTAAGAACTCTCCAGCATAGCACTGAAATAGGGTCATGTTGGAACACCCCGAGAAAGTGATGGTGTTGGATATGCAGTCCTGCTAGGCTGACCCCTCCCAATCTGACCTCTGCCCCCAGCCGAGGCACCTCTAAACTCTCCAGAAAAAATGGGACCTCTTGTCCCGCTGCATCTGCTCTCTACCCCTCTGACAGTAACCCACAATCCTCTGAGCAATCTCCACTACTAAGTGATAAGAATCCCTCATCTCAACCTCCCGAGCCATACTAGCATGAATACTGGAGTGCAACCCCACAACAAACCTCTGCACCCTCTCCGCATTGGTAGGAAGTATCATAAGTGCATGTCGAGACAACTCAGAGAATCTCTCCCCATAATCGGTCACTAACATTTGACCATGCTCGAGTTGCTCAAACTGACACCACAACTCTTCCCTCTCCTCTGGGAGGGTGGGATATTCCTATCCAAGAAAAGGCGTGTGAACTGGTCCCAAGTCATAGGAGGAGAACTTGCTGGTCTTCCAAGAAGATAAGACTTCCACCACCTACGGGCCCTGCCCTCCAGCTGAAAGGTAGTGAAATCCACCCTGTGAGACTCCAATATGCTCATGTTGTGCAGTCTGCCCCTGCACTTATCAATGAAGTCCTGGGGATCCTCATATCGCACACCCCCAAAGACAAGAGGGTGAAGCCTGATCCATCTATCCAGTAGCTTCTGCGGCTCATCGGTCGCAGCTGGTCTAGGCTCCAGTACAGGTGTTGTGATTGGCTGGGCTCTGCCCAAGTGTAGTGTGCCAGGGGTCTGATATATTGTAGCTGCATGCCTAATAGCATGAGCAGTAGTGGTCTATTTTCCCCCTCCTGCCTAATATGTGGATGGGTCTGTTGGAAATAAACCATCTTGGGTCATATAATCCATAAACCGTAGCATACGGCCCATGACCTCCTAAAAGCCCGGTGTTGTCATGAAATCGACTGGGGATGGCTCTGCTGCGGGCACCTCGCCCTGCTCCTCATCATTGAGATCCTCCACTGGATCTGCTGGTGGTGCAACTGGGGAAACTCTGGGATGTCCTCATCCCCTACCTCAGACCGGTGCCCTCCCGCGGCCTCTGCCTCGACTCTAGCAACAGGGGTAGCAGCTTCTCCCAGGTCCAGAACATCTTCGTGCGCATTCTCACCATCTGAGAGAGAGTAAGAGAAGAAACTTAGTACACCATTAACTGCACGATAGGAGATGAATACAGAGTAGTTTCCTAACACTCTATAGCCTCTCGAAGATACGTACGGACATCTCCGCACCGATCCGCAAGACTCTATTAGGCATGTCCATAACTTGTGAGACATATGTGAACCTAGTGCTCTAATACCATGTTGTCACGACCCAATTCCATGTTAGGCCGTGAGGATGACCAGCGTCGTCGCCAGGCAAGCCAACAGTGAGCAAACTATGTGATTTCTCATTTTAAAAGGTTTTTCCAAGTAATCAAACTTTCCATAAATTTAAAATATTTAAGAAGTAATAGATTTAAAGGTAAATAACACGAAAGCTAACAAGTGCAATCATGATCATGAAATAAAACCAAAACCATGAGTCTACTCGTGTGTGTGCCAAGACCTGGTGTCACAAGAGTATGGTCTACTAGTAGAATATACAAAAGATTTACTACTATTATATCTAAAATAAATTAGACAGAACAATAACAACTGAAAGACTTCGGCTGCTGCAGAACGGCTCAGAAGGGCAGCTCACCGTGTAGTCTCGTACTAGGAGTCAAGCGTGCGCGCCGGACTGATATCCAGAAGCACCTACCTCAAAACCTGCACATCAAGTGCAGAAGTGTAGCATGAGTACATAAACAACATGTGCCCAGTAAGTATCTAGTCTAAGCTCGAAGAAGTAGTGATGAGGGGTCGACTTCGACACTTACTATGGGCCAACAATATAAAAACATGAAGTTCTAATTAAACATGATATATAAACGTGATAATAGAACTTAGAGCAGGAAGTAAATAAACAATTCCTTTTATTGCAAGTAGGGACCAAGTCATTTCCCTCATCGAATCCTTTCACCTCTCAGGCCAATGAAACAACATTAAATATAATAGAGATTCCAATATCTTTACGCACAAATTATGTCGTGGACGTACGGACTGATCCAAATATACATATGCATATAATGTGCGTTGTCGAGGGTCGAACACACAACCCATAGATGCATCTATTAACCTACCGAGGTGAATGTCCCTCTCCCATGAGAGTAGTGAAAATTTACCCCGCTCGCGGAATATACTTGCGACGCGGTTGAACATAGATTTTCTCAAGTTTTCATAATATCCCTCAATTCTTTTCAAAATAAGAAATTCAACTAGAAACTTTAAAAATAATGAAATCCACAACCTCAGGTTTACTCTAGATAATTAGTAAGCATAAACAGGCAATAGTTTCAACAAAGCATGGTGTAAACCTAAATCTACTCGGACATAAGCATGAATAGTAGCTACGCACGGACTCTCGTCACCTCGTGCGTATGTGTCCCCCACAAATAGAAGTACATATTGATTAAGTTCACCTATGGGGTTAATTCCCTCTTACAAGGTTAGAAAAGAGACTTACCTCGCCTCAAAGCCTACTTTCTGGTCAAAGATTATGCTCAAACTCTCGATTTGGTGCCGAACATTCCAAAACTAATCAAATAGTATATAAACTAATCAATACATGCTCAAAATTTCGTATTCAACCTATTAAAGAGGTTACCTAACCCTAAATGTAAGATTCCTAAAATTCCCCCCTCCCCCTTGAGCCCACGTGCCCGGATTCCGGAAAATTTCGCAATAGTTGTTACCCATAATCTCATGAACTCAAATATGTGATATTTACTAAATTCCATAACCAAATTCCGTGGTAAACCCCCATTTTTAATCAAAACCTAGGTTTTTCTTCTAACCCATAAATTCCACAAATTTACATGTTTAAATCTACCCATAATCTTTATTTTAAACCAATATTGAGTTGAAGTTACTTACCTCAAAGTGCTAGGTGAAAACCCCTCTCAAGAAGCTCCAAAATCGCCCAAAGAGAGAGAAATGGGTTAAAATGGCTTAAGTCTCGTATTAAATGAACCTCTTCTACTCAGCGGTATCCGCTTATGCGGCTAGTTGGCCGCATCTACGAAAACCTCATCGCAAATGGGGTCCTCCCTTGGCTGGCCTAAGTCCGCATTTGCGGAAGAATGGTTCGCTTCTACGATGCCGCTCCTGCGGCAGACAAGTGATAAGTAGGGATTTTGACCTCTTATTTGCTCTCTTTTACTTGTGTTTTAGGTCAAAAATGCTTAAAGGTATTCCCGGAAACTAATGAAATGTGCTTGCTTACAGGAATGTTGCAATATGAGCCAAAGGAACCAAAATCAACTCATAAAGGAGTCAAAAGTTGAACAAGAACCAAAATAGGACAAAGAGGCCAACTGTGTTGACCGCATGATTTTGTATGCGGCCTCAAAACAAGGTTCAGACTCTTGGATTTTTGCAAATCAAGAAGTGCGGATTGTGCGGCCGCATTCAATATTATGCGGTCTGCGATGAATGAGAATCAGAGAGTTGTCATTTTGGCAACATAAAGGAGTGCGGACCGCACCAAAATTGTGTGGCTGCAAGATGTTAAGTGCGGTCGCACACACAATTGTGCGGTCCGCATGACTGAAGATTCAGAAAGTTGTTTCAAGCCCAAGGTCAAGGAAGTGCGGACCACATCACTTTTATGCGACCGCATAATCATGAGCGCGGCCGCACTTAGAATTCTGCGGTCCGCAAAAGTCCAGCCAAAGCCAGAACTCAAAGTTGAAAAACGCGGACCGCACCACAATTATGCGGCCACACTTAGAATTGGGCAGCCGCACAACCTCCGTAGGGGCATTTTTGTCAGATATTTTCAGCTTAATATAAATAGAATTTTTTGTCACTTTTAGGTTAAGTTATGTTTTAGGAGAGCACTTGTGACGATTTTCTTTACTGCTTTTGGTAACTTTGCACTAGATTCATCTCTAAACACTAGATTTTCATCCCATGATCTAATACTATGGATTCTATCTTCAATTCTTCTTTAATTTCTTCTATTTTCATGAGTAGCTAAACTCATAGCTAGGGTTGTGACACAACCCTAGTGAGGGTATTTAATGAGTGTTTGATTTAGGGATTGTTAGTGATTGGGTTAGTGATATTTAGCCTAGTTCTTGCTAAAACTGAAGAATTAATGGTTACAAACATTAATTCATGCCTAAATGACTTAGTCTCTGCTTGATAAAGTGGGACTAAGTCTAAGAAAACTAGGCTAACAAGGAATTGGGGTGAATTCAAGAAATTGATAGCCCCAATTAAAGGGTTAAACTTAGAGATAGTAATACCCGACTTGAGCTAATATCACTTGATTTGTATGAATACCCATTTGGACTTGAGAAAGCCAAATTGGGCAAAATCACTCAAACTGCCGAGAGGTATACAGTGAGTACCCGGGTGTGATAGATATATTACAACCCCAACTAATCAAGCTTGCCCTAGAATTTATAACCCGTTAGATAACCACCTAGGTAGAAGTCACGACCCTAGTCCCTTTAACCATTTGAAAAACCCGAAACAAAAATATTATCATTAGTTTTATTAATTGCATTCAATGGAGTAAAAATAGAAGTAGCATATCAACCAAGTTTGGGGAAGTGCAATTAGAGCTAAAACTCGCATCTCACTTAGATATAAACCTAATTCTAATTATTAACTCCCTGTGGATTCGATACCAACCTTAGTTGGGTTTTATTGCATCGACCTCCTCGCTACTCAATAGTAGTGTGGATTTGAACCCGATCAACGAGCCGCACCTTCGTTGACTCCAGCTTCTGTGGTCCTTTGACCGCTCCTGTGGTCGAGCATCTGCGCTCACCTCGTCCGCACTTGCGATTCCTGGGCTACCTACGTTGGGCCGCTTTTGCGCCATTTAGCTTGCTTCTGCGAGATCGCAGGTACGATTATACCAGAAACCTTATGCTTCAGTTGCGCCTCGTCCCAATGGCATCCGGGCCCCCCGAGGCCTCGTTCAAACATACCAACAGGTTTGAAATCATAAAACGGACTTGCTCGAGCTCTCGGAACGCACGAAACAACAATCAAAACTACGGATCACACCCCAAACCAATTGGATCAAAAATATGAGCTTCAAGTTCTTCAAGTTGCTCCCAATGCGCCGAAACCTACCTAAACTACTCGGAATGACACCAAATTTTGCGTGCAAGTCTTAAATGATATTACGAAATTATTCCCGGTCTCAGAATTTCATTCGAACCTCGATATCACTAAAACCTACTCCAAACCAAATTTAAAGAACTTCAAAAACCTTCAAAGAACCAACTTTCAATATTAGGCGCCGAAACGCTCATGGGTCATCCAAAACCCGATCTGAGCATACACCAAGTCTGAAATCATCATACAAACTTATTGGAACCGTCAAATCCCGATTCCGAGGTCGTTTACTGAAAACGTTGACCAAAGTCAAACTTAGCATTTTAAGGCCAACTTAAGGAACCAAGTCTTCCGATTTCAGCTCGAACCCTTTCAAATCCCGAACTAATCGTACCCGCAAGTCATAGAACAGTAAAAGCACATAAGAGGAGTCTTATTTAGGGGAACGGGATTCTAAAAGTAAAATGATCGGTCGGGTCGTTACATTGAGCCTCAAAGTTTATGTTTTTATGTGATCCCAACATCAAAAAGAAAATCTAAATTTTCTACACAAGCCGGCTCGAAACATTTGATCTTAGGTGCATTTTTCTCTAGAATATTATCGTGAACATAGAAATAAAGTAAATGAGTTTCCTAACCACCTTGGAGTCTGAAACAAATGCGCAGACACAGTTTTCACAATTTGAAGAAACTTAGAAAAGTAAAAAAAATAAAAATTTAGTAAGCGACTAAGAGCCCGTTTGGCGAAGCTGCTTAAAATTACTTATTTTAAAAAATACTTTTTAAAAAAGTACTTTAGCAAAATAGCAGTTTGTACTTGGCCAATTCATTTGAATGATACTTTTTTGCAAACTCTTTGTGTTTGGCCAATTTTTTCAAAAAGAACTTTTAAGTATCAAATTACGAAAAAAGGACAGTAAAAGTTCAGTTTGCAATTAGTATTATTTAAAAAATTGAATATTTATTATAAAATATTTCAACTAAGGTATAAAACATAAAGTAAAAATTTAAATTAAATCCAATCAATATAAAAGATAGTTATTCCAAAACATTAACATTGAATATTTGGTATTACTTCTTGTCTACATGATAATTAAATATATGAAAATACATTATTCAATATAAATTTTAAATCTACTTTTAGTAATAGGAGAAAGGGATAAAAATGTGATTGAAAAAAAAAAGAGAAAAAAAGTATAGTAGAAATAAAAAGGAAAAGGAAAAGGAAAAATATATTAAATATGAGGGAAAATTTGGAAAATATAAATTTATAGTAATGTTATTTTTGTCTTGAATAAATTAATTTTCTGCTTCTTTGAAGAAGCTAGAATTTGTTTCACTCTTCAAAAGAGAAAAACTGCTTCTATTGCTTTTCAAAAATATTTATTTATCTTGGCCAAACACCTTAAATTTTATAAAAAATATTTTTTTTGTCCAAAAAGTACTTTTGGCCTTCTAGATTAGCCTCTAACTCTCTGTTCTTTTCTTTATATCAAAAGGCCAGTATATGCATCTCACAAATTTGTGAAAACTGAGAGATGTGTGTTCTGTAAAAGTTTGTTTCGCAGTATTCCAATTTTCCCAGAGGCGGATGCAACTAATATCCGGGGTTAACTAAACTCTATTTTGTCAATTCGGGTTGAACATAAATTTAGGTGTAAAAATTTATTATATATAAACTCAAAACTTTAAATACGCAATAAGTTTAATACTAAAAATCTTAAAAGTTGAACCCGCAAATTTAAAATTCTTGAATACGCCTCCGAATTTTCCACTTCTTAAAATTTTAGTTTGCCTTTTTGATCAATTTGGTTTATTTTACTCTAAGAATTTTGTAATGGATAAGGTCGGCCTTCTAACTTTCACCGACAAGATTTGACTCCGGTGGCTAAATTCACATGAACGACGTATGCATTACAACTTCCATGGTTTGAAGAATACGGGGACCATTCAAACGTTGTTGCTGGTTCTTTTATTCTACTTTCTTATTTTGGATTTTTACTAAAAAAGTATATCTTGTTGGAGAAAGTTTGGTGAGGGTAGTATCTAATCTCCACGCTGCCATGCACAAGAAAAAAGGAAAAAAGAACCTATGAATAATACTAGGTCACAATTTAGGAATGGAAACGGGCGGTTTGGATAGGAAATGAGCGAGTCGAAAATGAGCGTGTCGGTAATGGATAATACGAGACGAATAAATTATTCAATCCGACTCATGTTTAATACGAATAAAAAGTGGGTTAATCATTAAATAATATGGATATCCATATTATTCATGACTTATTGCATAACCTTAGGTAGAATCCCTAGTCTCACAAATTTGAGTAATTCCAAATTTGAAGCATTACAAATGTAAAAGTTAAACTCGTTAATTAGTTATTCATTGGTTGTCCATTTTTGAAGCGGATATATGGTTCTTATCCATATTTGATCTTTTTTTTTAAAAATTTATTATCCAACCCATTTTTAACGGATAATATGAGTGAATAATTATTTTCTTTTAACTATTTTGCCACACCAGGTCACATGCTGAATTTCTCACCGTTTGTCCACCATAGGCCATCTATTAAACTGTTGCAGCTAGTAGTTAGAAGCAGTTACACAGTTTTAAGCAAGTTTTAATTAGTTGGCATTAGTGTAGGATTAAGTTATCAAGTTAGTTAGTTAGTGAGTCTAGTGTATAAATAGGAAATTTTATTTTTATTTCAGACTTTTAGCTCAATATTGATTTAGTGAGAATGTATTTCACTTTCTTTTCTCTCTCGTCTCATTTCCTCTTCTTCTCACCTCCATAGTTGACCTTCATTAACATGGTATCAGAGCTCCGGTGACATTACCTGGTTCAACAATTAGGAGAAGCTTGTGGCGAAGAGAAGTAAGTAGAAAATTCTCACAAATTGAGCTCGCATTCGTATTTGTGATCTGCGCCGATAGTTCCTCTATGATTGAATCTCGATTCACTGAAAACTTCAATCTCGATTGTTGATTTTTGAAGATTTGCTAATTGATTACTACAATGACTATCTAAGAAAATACATCATATGCCCCAGCCACTCCAATACTACATGATCAGAATGTAGACCTAGTTCATCATAATCACCCTCTTTGTATCCACACGTCTGATATACAAGGTGCAGTTCTTATTTCAATTCAATTTCAAGGTTCTGAGAATTATTCATTGTAGAGTAGTTCTATCAAAATTGTATTGCATGGCAAAAACAAACTAGGTTTTGTGATAGGAACCTGTAGAAAATACATGTTTGTTCCTAGCCTACATGAGTTATGGGATAGGTCTAATGCTATTGTGTTGGCTTGGATAATGAACATTGTGGCCCAAATGTACTTAGTTTTGTGATATACGCTTCTAATACTCACAAAGTTTGGGAAGACCTTCGTGAAAGATTTGATAAGGTCAATGCATCTAAAACGTTCTACTTACACAAAGAAAGTGGGAAGCTGACAGCCTGTTATATATAGTTTGGTGTAAACTTCATTGCACGTACTAATTACTCAACTTCAAGTCTTCAATTAGCTAGTTACACAAACATATAAGATTTATATCTAGCACTTCTCCTATACCATATATGAATTAATTCCATAGAAGGTTCGAATGATCACATGCAAGGGCGGATCTACCTTGCGTGAAGTGGTATCACCCGACATCGCTTCGTTAGAAAATTTTATTTTGTATATATATGCATGACAAAATGCAAACCTGTATAGAAAATAAAATGACTGTATTAAATCGCTGAGGCTTCTTGGTTCAATGGTTAGACGTCTTGGTTGTCACCTAAAGTCAAGGGTTCGAATTTCATTTTCTTTAAGTTTTGTAATATGTCACTTTAGTTGAAACCAGAACTCCTACTTCCTGAGAATGAATTATTTCAGCCAAACTCAAAATGCTAATTTCGAAGAAAAAAATAATCAGCTTTGCAAGATTGCAATTTTTGCAAACTATTTCTGTATTTTCTTTTGTTACATCACATGTTTCCGTACGTAAAAGTATGTCATAAATTGGTGAAAACTTGCAAATGAGATATTACATCCCGTATTGTTCGTAAGTTAAAATTTCATCGTAAGTTAATCGATGTAAGTTCGGGAATGAAATTATTTTAAGACTATAAGCATTTTATGCTATTTCAAACAAGTAATGAGTAAATTCGTGAAGGTGAGAAGGTAAGCAAATCGAAGAAAAAGAATTTCGTCGAAGTATGGCATTTTGGGATAAAATATGGTCCGAGCTAAAATACCCGGTATTTATGGACTAGTACCATACAAGGTACCCCATGACCATGTTAGTAAGGTGCATAAGGTGTATTAAAAATAAGTAGAATTTTAAGTAATTTAACATAATTTTCAATTTTACGGTAATTGGTTAATTATTGGATAACGAGACATTACGTAATTAACTAATAAGGGGATAAAAATTAATAATTTTCCCCCAAAAAAAACGTGGCAGCAAGCTGTGTGGAAGGGCTCAAAGCCCAATTATGTGACTATTGAATCACTTTGATAGGGTGGCTTTATTTCTGCTTGATAATCACAAACTGGACACTCCCTATGGATGCCTAATTGAAACTAGCTTTTTAATTTGATCCAATATCCTAAATTCCTCAAAAAGAAAACATGCTTTGAATTAGACAAGCTTCAAATGATCTCTCCCCACTCCAACTAAATCAATATGAGGAAAGGAAAGAGGATTTTAACTCGCCCAATTTACAAGCAGTTCTGCACACGAAGGACCCTATAGAAGACCAGTGTAGAAGGCTTTACACTATTACTATGTTCCAAGTGTTTCAGAAAGAGCTTTTAGAGTGCTATAACTTTGTTGGAATTAAGATAAATGTTTATGGTGCCACAGAAGAGTGGGAGTGGAGATGAGAGGAACACAGTTCCCTTTAATGGCTCAAATCTTAATGTCAGTTGCAGTTGTAAAATGTTTGAGTTTGAAGGTGTAATGTGTAGACATGCCTTGAAAGTTTTTCAGATTATGAACATAAGAGAGCTTCCGTCTCGCTATATCCTACATCGGTGGACAAAGGATGCAAAATATGGTATACTGCATGTATGTGTCACGACCCGAAATCCCACCGTCGGGATCGTGATGGCGTCTAACGTTGAACCCGGTAGACAAGTCAATGTTCCGGTTAATATAACTTATTTCCTTATTATTTGGCATTTAAAAGAAAAGTGATATACAAGAATAAATATAAATAAGGGTGCAGGAGATATAAAATCTGACAACTTAAGTGAATAGTATTACAAAATCCTTAACAAAACTCTCAGAATTGGTATCACAACTTCACGGATGATCTAAGAATACTAAAAACAAAGGTCTGAATAAACAAGTACTATTGTCTCATAAATACGAAGAAAGGACAGGAAAAGGAATGAGATAGGAGGTAACGCCAAGGTCTGCGGACGCCTGCAGGACTACCTCAGTGTCGCTCGGTGGGCTGAAGGAAGCCTCTTCAATTAGTGTACACTGAGTCCGGTACCGTAATCTGCAGAACATAAAGAAGTGCAGGTGTAGTATCAGTACAACCGACCCCATGTACTGAGTAAGTGCCGAGCCTAACCTCGGCGAAGTAGTGACGAGGCTAGGACACGACAAATAATAACCACCTGTGCAATTCAATAATATATAACAGAAATAACGGCAGGAAATAAACAGTTAAGTATATAAAAACTGGGGAGAACATGCTGGGAAACAAGGGGAAAACAATACTGAATAACAGAGCAAGTACACAGTATAAACAACAAATATCAAGAGGAAATAACAACACAGAACAAACAAGTACACGGCATCACCCTTCGTGCTTTTACTCTCGTCCTCACCAAAACAAGTGCACGGCATCACCCTTCGTGTTTTTACTCTCATCCTCACCAAAACAGTAAATAAATACATGGCATCACCCTTCGTGCTTTTACTCTCATCCTCACAATGCAATGAATAAATAAAACGGCACGTCATTATCCTTCGTGCTTTTAAATATCAAATCATGGCACGGCATCACCCTTCGTGCTTTTACTCTCATCCTCACCCAAAATAATAAATAAATACACGGCATCACCCTTCGTGATTTACACTCTTCCTCACCCAAACAATATCAAGAACAACAGTTTGGCAAGGAAAAACCAACAACATAAATCATAAATTACAACATCCAGGCAAGGGAACAACAACAGAAATAATACCCTCCCGGCAAGGGACACAGCTGTAACCAATCTCGCTCAAGTATATAACTTAACAAAATAATCCTCAACCGAACAATTAATCAACAATGTTCATAACCAAGTATTTCCAACAATTGAATAACCTCCAAAATGAAATCTACTTCATAACACGGTAAATATCGAAGAAAAACACATATATCATAAAAATCGACTCACGGGCATGCTTGACAACAATGCATAGGTACTCGGCACCTCACTTATACATTGAACATGGAATAAACACGTAGCACATATGACTCTACACCTATTCCCTCAAGCTAAGGTTAGGCCAAACATTTACCTCGATGCCACTAACACAATTCAAGCCTCAACTACCGCTTTACCTCTTGATTCCACCACCAACTCGCTCGTATCTAGCCACAAGTTACTTAATTATATCAATAAATTCTAAATGAATCAATTCTAATGCATGGAAAAGAGTTTTCTAAAGTTTTCCCCAAAAGGTCAAAAATCGACCTCGGGCCCACTCTGTCCAAACTCGAAATTCGGACCAAAACCCGATTACTCATTCACCCCCGAGCTCGGATATGTAAATGGTTTTGGAATCCAACCTCAATTTGAGGTCTAAATCCCCAAATTTTAATATTCTTAAGTTTTACCCAAAATTCCCAACTCCACCATGAAAACCCTAGATTCTAGAATGAAATCTTGTAAAAAAAAGTTAAAGATTAAAGAAAATGAGTTAGAAATCACTTACTAATATTTTGGAGAAGAAAGAGTGTTTGAAAAATCGCCTCTTATATTTTTAGGGTTTTGAAAAATAAAAACTAACTAAAAAACCCGTTTAAATATACCCCCTCAGGCCTCCCACCGCGGACCGCGCAAAAGGGGACCACGCCGCCCTTTCGCGGACCGCACATAATCGACCGCGACCGCGAAGGCCCATCCGTGGACCGCACAAAATTGACTGCGACCGAGAAGGCCCTCCGCGGACCGCACAAGGACGATCGCGGACCGCACTGGCGGGTTCAGAGATTTGCACTTCTCTGGACCTGCAACAGCCCTGTTTTAAGCCTAAAAACATCCCGGGACCTACCCGAAACTCACCCGAGCCCTCGGTACTCCAAACCAAATGTGCACACAACCTTGAAACATCCTACAGACTTATTCGTTTAGTCAAATCACCAAAATAACATCAAAAACAACGAATTAAACCTCAAAATCCATGAAGATTCTCAAAACTTTTTGCGTTTTTTTTATCCGAATCACATCAAACGAAGTCCGTTTCTTACCAAACTTCACAGATAACACACATAAAACATATTGAATCTGTACCGAGCTCCGGAACCAAGATACGGGCCCGATACCACAGGTTTCACATAGAATTTCATTTTCAAAAACCTTTATATTTTTCAGAAAACAATTTTTTTTAAAAATTCATTTCTCGAACTTAGGACCTCGGAATTCAATTCCGGGCACACGCCCAAGTCCCATATTTTCCTACGGAACCTCCGGGACCGTCAAATCACGGGTCCGGGTCCGGTTACCAAAAATATTGACCTAAGTCAACTTTACTCAAATTTCAACACAAAAATATCATTTTCATTAGTTTTTCTCATAACGGCTTCCCGGCTACACGCCCGGGATGCGCACATAAATCGAGGTGAGATAGAAGGAGGTTCTCATGACCTCGAAATACAGATTTAAATAGAAACACACGGAATGACCTTTTGGGTCATCACAGTATGTTAAGGCTAAGACCTTCTTTCATTTTGGCATGATCTCGTAATTACACGAGTTTGATAACGAGGCATAAAGAAAAATTCATATCCTGGAATTTACGTATATTTTGCTAGTCTCACAAGTTACGTAAATTTTTCTAGTTTTGTAAGTTACAATATTCTCTTTATCGGGACTTCATATTCATTTGAGTATTTCCTTTTTCCAGTCATGAGAGCAAAGAATTTATATATGCGGTATTACAGTATTTTCATTACCATCGAGCTATAATCGATGGGCAGGCCCTTATTGGGCAACCTCTGATGAGATGGTAAGATATATACCGAGCCTACTGTGGCCGAGCGCCTATGAGCGAGCCCAGTTGGCCGAGATACAAAGCCTAGTATGGTCGAGCGCCTATGAGCGAGCCTACTACGGCAGAGCGGTTATATATGTACCGAGCCTTATAAGGCCGGACAATTATTTTACTTACTATATTGAGAGAGTTGAGTCAGTATCAGCATGTAAGCACATCTTCAGATTATCTTTGACTTCTAGTTGCTTTCAGTTATTATATTATCAGTTCAGTTCAACTTTCAGTATATTGTCTTACATACTCAATACATTATTCGTACTGACGTCCCTTTTTCCCGGGGACGCTGCGTTTCATGCCCGCAGGTCCTGATAGACAGGTCGAGAGCACTCCAAGTAGGCTATCAGCTCAGCAAAAGATGTTGGTGCGCTCCATTTACTCCAGAGTTGCTTATTTGGTCAGTATAATTAGGACATGTATTGATTGGTATGGCGGGGCTCAGTCCCGACCTTTATGACATTTATGTACTCTTAGAGGCTTGTAGACATATGTCGTGTACGTGAAAGATTCTACGGCCTTGTTGGCCTATGTTTTGAGTTTATAATTGATTATGTTGGCCTATTAGGCACGTATGTCACGTGTATATGGTGATGTAATAAGAAAGATATGTTACGTTGGTACTCGATTGAGTAAGGTACCGGGTGCCCGTCGCGGCCCATCAGTTTGGGTCGTGACATCTTTTTAATATGATATTGTCAAATTTGATCTATTTAAATACGATATTGCTCACGAAAAATTCTGCGTATGCCCCTGATGACATGTACAACCGTTGTGAGGACCAATATGTTTTTAAACTTCTAATATTTGAAAAATAAAATTGAAATTCCTCTTATTGACCAATTATGACACTTTTCAAAATGGAAAAATGACGACATTGTATAGCCGCTCTTTAAATAATAGCGAAAAGATATATATCTTTTGTATATATATGCATTATGTATATTATATACAAAATTTCCATACACTTATTCGGCTACAAATATAAATAATTCTGACGCGGGCTATAGGCAAAAAAAAAAAAAAAAAACCTTTCAAAATCGAAATTTTTTATCTCACCGTTTTCTTGTAAGCGACAATGTTTCCCAACAGATGACGACGTTTGCTTTATGAGTTCCCCTAAAGTAAAAAAGAAGACAAATATGTCCGAGTTAGAGCATTAAGGTATAATATATTTTATACATAGTCGATTTCTCCTTAATAAAATACACTTCTGACGACAATTTCTTCAGAATCCTATAATATCCACAACTCGTCAACTATTAGGAGTAGATGTATTAACAAAATACAAGAAAGTATATATTATAGCTAGCTACATAATGGAGCAAGCATTTGGATTTTCATCACTAAACATGAGAGTATACTGTTCTTCCACAGGATTTAAGTGAGCAATAGCTGGATCATTAGTAGCTCTAACTAAATTTGGAGGTGCCTTCTTGTCATAAACTCCTGCTACGTAAGGATGTGCCACCAGACTATATGGCACATATGGCCACAGTTCACACTTCTTTCCAGTACCTTGTACTGCTTTCAACACTTTCTTAGCTTCCACATATCCTGTTACTGTTGCTTTCTGTTGCTTTAAATCCACGTCCACTGATTTTGCGCCTATATATTATCATATAAAATAAAATAAAATAAAATAGCTAGAGAGAGGAGAGCAGTAGATAAAGAAATTGTTTACTAGCAAATTGCAATACCTTTGACTCGGGAGAGAGCATTCTTAACTTTACGAGCACAACCTTCACAGTCCATTCTAACCTTGACAGCAACAGTAGTGATCTGCTTCTTTTTCTTATGTTTCTTAACGCTGCTAACTAGTTCAGATAAGTATTCCAACGTCCCTGCAACTCCCATTTTATATCTTTCAGAAAAGAGGATACACTAATTATTTTGTTTAATTTGAGAAGACAAGGTGACAAGATGAAAGAGCGTTTAGTTCTTTGTCTTTAAATGATTTGGAAGTTGAAACCGGTCACAAGTTATATAGAGAGAGAGAGAGAATATGAGGAAATTAAAGAATAAATATCAAGAAATAAAAAAAAAATATATTGCTAACAAATTATTTGCAAGAGTGGGGTCACCTAGAAACTGCAAGAAACTTCTGTTTTTCACTTAAAAGGGAGTATTGTTTATAGACCACAAATGTACTTTTTATGGGTGGCCTCTTAATCAGTGTAAGATCTTGTTGCTTGATTTCATGAATGACAACATTATTTAATACTCCCCTCTATGATGGGTTAATCCTTTGTTGAAAGTTGAAATAGGTACTTAATATTTTATTTCGAGGCCAACGATCTGCTCTCATATAGTGAAAAAGTTATTTCGTTTGCTGAATATATTTGTGATACGATTAAATATAATTTATCAAGTTAATCATAACATTCCTCAATTCTTTTCAAAATAAAGAAATTCAACTTGAAACCATTGAAATCTCAAATTCATTAACTTAGCCTAACAGTTAATAAATAAAATCAGATAACGGTGTCCACAAAATTAATATGGTGTAAACATACAATTATCCAGACATAATACTTGATACATTTTAGTTAATACCAAGTTAAAGAAAGAAAAAGTTTTTTTCCTATATGGTATTAAATAAATTATAAATATTTATGTAACTATATTATTACATTAAAAATAAAATAAAGAATTAAAGCTAAATTGCTTCTCAAAATAAAATAAAATATCGTTCTTTTCGGGACCGAATAAAAAAGACAATGCACCATATAAATAGGGAAAGAGGGTATATACTATATAATAGGAGCAGTCAATTTGTTACTAAATATGTTTGAAAACATAATTACCATGCCACGGGAACAATTTATTTCAATGAAATAGTTTTGTCTCATTAATTTTATGGGATGCTACTACTATTGTCGGATTAAATTTTCTTTATTTGGATTACAATTCCTTTAAACACCCTTTTGAAATATTTTTAATTACAAAATGTTATGAATTAAGTACTATTACCTTTTACAGTTTCTTCAGATAAACTTTATTTAAAAAATTAAGAAATATCTGAATTTACACTAGAAATTAAACGTTAGGGTTATCATACTGCAAATACATCATTCTTTTAAACGGAACACAAACCATATATATTATCTCTAGATTTTGAAAAGGCACGAGTACAAGAATAATTAACTTTTACCGAATAATTATTTATATCACTGGACTTTAGTAGTTAATCCTCTTTAGAAGTGTACCTAAAGATCTTTGCATACCTACCAAAATGGTTTATTTTGTAATCAGATCTTGTCTCAATAAAGAAAAGAGAATTTATGACTTGGGTTACACGAACAATTGAAAGAATATAGTAAAGTTTTGATATTCATGCTCATAGATAGGGACCTCTCCAAAGTTTGAACCAAAACGTTTGTGTCATTGTCAGGGCGGAGGGACAGTATTCCTCGCGAGTTCGGACGAATCCAGTAATTTTTACTTACACAATATTTTATATTAAAAGTTTATTAAATATGTGTAAATATTTAATTGCGAACGCAGTTACAAAACGAGCTATAGTTCGATAATGAGATCAGAATCAATAAATTTCAAATCTTGGCTCTGCCTCTAATCATGATTGTCCTGGATTTTGATAGCTGCCACGCTGGAAGAGATGTTAGTGACACGTGGTAACAAGTGATATCTTGGGGTGTAGATATTACTAAAGAAATAAATGGGAGTGGAGCTGGTAGTTTAGGCAATTTGTCATTATATTGAATTGTTTGATTTATTTTTGGAATAAGACTGGACGGTGGTGCTGTAGAAAATAAAGAGACTTGTAGAGAGCAATAGATAACGCCACAAATTGGTAGTGATGAAAATTACTTGTAACCAACAAAACAATTATATACGGTCTCCGTTCTAAAATAAGTGATTTCTTTTTATTATTTTTGTATATATTTAAAAATTTATCTTTTTATTTAATTAATAATAAAATTGATGATATTAATATTTACTATCTCTTCACATTAACACTCCTAACACATACTCTAACATTATTTACTTCAAAGACAATATAAGGAAAAAAAATTAATTCATTTTTTAAATCTGAAAACATCACTTATTTTGGACTACGATAAAAAGACCAAAAACTCACTTATTGGACCGGAGAGGTATTAAATAATGGGTTAGTTTGGTAATATCACGAGAAATGGGTATAAGTCCCAAGATACGGGTGTAAATCCCACGATTAAGCTGAGAACAAGCAAATAAATAACACAATCTAACATTGACTAAGCATACAATTTTAAGACAAAACGGAGTTATAAATTTAAATACTTTAGTGACTAAGCATTTCTGCGTGTTTCATATCTAGACAACCTTAAAATTGTTTAATTTTAGGAAACCTACCACAGCTTTCCCACTGTTTAAGGAACATAAGAAGAAGAAATATTTGACTGACCGTTAATAACGTATAGCTTTCTTGCTGATGAGCTTGACCAACGACTAGAAAAAGGACAGAGAGCTTGATCTTCAAATATTGACAAGAAACGGCACCGCCCAAGAAGATAACATTTTTATTGACATTAACTTTCTTGGACAAAAAGTGGATAATATTACTTAGTCTTTTTTTTTTTTTTTAAATATTTGAATGCAGAGAAAATGGAAGAAGAAGGAAAAGATGTTGAATTGAGTTGCAATCCCAATCTGCAGTAACATGTAGGAGGTAGTCGAGCGTTCTTTTTTCAGTCTCTCTTAGTTCTATGTCTTAGACTTTTATCGCTACATGTTGATTCTCTTGCTTTGATTTTTCTATTATCTTGATTGTTGCTATTGCTTCACTTTTCATGGCTTTTTTATTATTGTATTTCTTTTTATTACTTCAAGTTTTTTTTATTTTCTTAAGTCGGATGACTATCGGAAATAATTTTTCTACTTTCATGAGTTAGGAGTAAATTCTGTGTACTTGTGAAATAATACAGTAATTGTTTTTGTTGTTGTTGATGTAGATTTGAAGTTGTGATTGTAACATAAAATAGAATTATTAGTTGTAGGGTATGTTTCGAAATAGGACAAAAGTCAAACGAATTAAAATACATGTAAGGGTAATCACTAATCACTAACCACTAATGCCACATTTCACGACACTATCCTAAAGTCATTTACATGTGGTACTGAAATAGTAGTATTATTTGTCCTCCTTACCCCAGGATAATAATGGTGTTTCCTATTGATTATTAAGTTTGCTCATTTGTCATTTGTCAACCTTTTTAGGAATTATCTACTTTAGACACTGCAAAACAGCTTTTTATACAAGTCAATCTGAACCTTGAATTCTATTTCTTGAATGAAATATATCTGAATTGTAACTAATCGAGTCCAATCATTCACACTGATAACTAATCGAAAAAGCTTAGTCAAACTTGAAAAAACAATATACCTGTTTAACCAAAAAGTTTTGAACCTTCTGTTAAACGAATCAAATGAGGAGACATAGGGTAAATCTCAGCCAAAATAATTAATTCTAAATCAAAAGTTACAAACAAGAGTAAACTAATATAGTTGAACGTATAGGCAGGTTATAGTCTTGATTGAATTCCATAATATAAGAAAAGATAGCAACTTGCACAATATCAATTGGTAACGGAAAGTAAATAAAGGAAAGGATTCACCCAATCTAGGGCGAGATAGATCTCCGTTTAGTTGATAAAGTTGAACTACAGATGAATACAAAGATTCTAAGCTCTTTCTCCTTTTTGGCGCAGGTCCTGAGGTGATGGACCATCTTCCCCCCTAAGAGAGGTGTGTGTATTTTAGAACTAGCCTCCCCTTTTACGTTACTCTCTCTCCTAGTATTTATACAAAATATTTTCCTTACTCAGCTGTCCTTAACCAGAGTACCCAAGCCCTTAGAATATCCTGTAGAATAATCCTCTAAAATGTCTAAGTGTTGAGCTAATCGTTCGAGCCGATCCGGGTGTTTGACCTCGACTGTAGCTGAACTACTCGCCGATACATTGCTTCTTGTACGGGACTTCGGCTTGATTGACTCCTGGTCGTTCTTCCTTAAGTAGAATTCTTTTGATCAGATTTTGACCCATACAGTTAGTCCCTCCGCCTGTCGAGGTCGTCTTTGGACGAGCTCGGCGGGCGAACTCACCAGTTTTCAAATTGAGAAATCTAAGCATCTTGGTCGAAGGGCGAACCCTTTATGGCGAGGTTGCGATGTGACGCTTCGAGAACCATACCTGACTGTTACGTCAGTTTGAAATGACGTCAATATGCCATGCGTCATTATAGCGCACGTTCCCTATACGTTACGTCATTTCATGTGCCTCTTCTGTTTCAGAATTAATGTGGCGGCGTTTGGCTTTCCTGCTCAGGGTGCCTGTATTCTTATAAATAGAGAAGAGAATTTCTCGTTTGGGTTGCTGTGTTTCCCAATCGTTCGTAAAACCCCATACTTTCTCTTCTCCTTCTTTAGATTCTTACATCTTCATCTCTCTTCTTTCAAAGTTTCCTGGCATTGTTACCCTCTTCACCTCAACACCCCTCATCTACGCAACCAGAGAAGAAATGTCTAGTGCATCCTCTAACTTCGATAGAGCCGTCGTTGCAGTTGCGTCAGAAACTAATATTCCCTCTCATGAAGAAGGGATAGCCATGGCGGAAGATGAGAATTTCCCCACTGTGGATGAGATAATTCCACGTTCGGGGAGGCCAGGACCGATTTCAAGAACTTTCCTGACGACGAGCCTGACCCCGTCGTTTCCAAAATGGATTCAGTGGCGCTTACTGTGCTTAAGGCTAAATGGAGGATTCCTGACTATGTCAAACTTATTCTCGCGGGCAGCGACGTCGTGCAGATACATCGCCCGGGATATTGCGCGTTTTGTGCGTACCCGTTTGTCATCGGTTATACACTTCCCCTTCCTTCCCTTGTGGAGGACTTTTGCCGCTATTATGGTGTGTGCCCGACTCAGCTCTCTCTGTATATATGCAAGCTCTTCCTCATGCTCATCAAGTACGCGGAACTGGCCGGCCGGGAGATTTCTCTCTGTCACCTGCTTCACCTCTTCGTACCAAGGTTTCACCGAGGTACAATGATACATCTTCGTCACCGCGGGACCAAGGTCCTGGTGGTGAAGATGGATGATAAGACTAATTTCCTCTTTTGGGATAACTTCTTCTTTTTTAGGACGGAGCATGTGGTGTCGAATCCTAATGGGTTTACCGAGGAGTGGAATTATGCTCGTAAGTTTTTTCTCCCAAATGGTTGTTCGTTGTCCCTTTCCGGTGATCTGATCTTTCTCTCTCTTCTTTTTTCAGCCGAGAAGGAACCTCCTCTGCTAGTCGCTGATATCCACGATTGGATGAGCCAGGGGATTCGTGAATGGTTGTCGTTCCATGAGAGATTCGGGCGCAGACCTTCTGTCGGTGAGTCATTTCGTCTTGCCCTTAGAAACTTTGCCCTTCGTTCAGTACTTTCTTCCCTATTGTTTCCTCTTTGGTTTAAGTTTCTTTAGTTGGTAGGTTGGAGGTCTATGAGGAGGGAGAGGGCTCCCATTCCTGCTTTTCGTCAGTCGAGTGCCTCGATCGGACCTGTATCAATTGTGTCTGCAAGTGAGAGTGTTCAGACCACTGCTACTTCACAGATTACGGCCTAGCGCGGACTCGACCGCCAAGATGCTGCTCCCCTTGCGAAGGTTCTGGCTCTTGCAATTCATTTGGTGGACGAGTCGTCGCAGGGCGAAGACGAAGAGGCTCCGTTAAAGAGGCGGAGGATAGTGGTCGATGGGGCGACCGAGAACGAAGGGCCTCCGAGGGGTGGTTCCGTGTTGGCTGTGTCCGAACCAGATGGTGGTACGAGTTTGGGCGTGGAGAGCGCTCCCCTCTCCGGCGTGGAGGCGGCTTCCTTGGAAGGAGGGCAGAGTTCAGAGGTTGTTGCGGTCATTTCAAGGAGTCCATCGACTTTGCAGTGGGCCAATGCTCCCTCTTCGGCTAGTAAGAGGGCGAAGGGAGTGGTTATAGACTACTATTATTTTGACTCTGATGTTGATCCTGAGGACATAAGAATGTTTGAGGAGGAGTTCACTTGGGTCTAGGTGAGAATGGACGGTTCTTCTCTCTTGATCGAAATTCCTTCGGCTTGCGATTTGTTGGTGGATACGGTGAGCCTAGTGCCCCAATTCACCTTTCTTTGTTGCGCTGCCGAAAATATGGCTCTTGAGGAGCTTAGTGATACTGACATGTGCGGGGCGTAGCAGGGATGGCTTTGAGGGTGAGTTCCTTATTGTTTTCTTCGTTTCGCGCCTTTCGCTTTTGCTGATCTCTAACCCCTTTCTTTTTCTTTTCTTTCTTCAGACCTTTATCTTGGATACTGAGAGTGACCGTCGGGAGGAAAAATGGGCTACCGCTTTTTAGAAAATGGTTTCAAAATATCGACGGTATCGTGACAAGATTCGTGAGATGTATGTGCGGCTTAGGGCAGGCGGCAATCTTCAATCCCTTAGGGAGGAGTTGGACCGGAAGGTGAGGACCTGATGCAGTCCATTGGCAGATGCAGCAAACTCGAGGGGTTTCTTAGGGCCAAGGAAGAAGAGCTCGAGGTGGGCAAGGGGGTCGTGGCTCAGTGTGTTGATCTTCAGGAGAAGGTGGTGGCCTTGAGAGCGAAGCTTGAACAAAGTGCCATTAGAGTCACCGGTCTAAGTGTCGACTTGGCGGAGAATTTGACTGAGTTGGAAGGGAAGGTGACCGAGCTGGAGGGGACTAAGGGAGCCCGAGCAGCGGCCATAGCGAGGGCAGTGGCACTGGAGGATTCTATCTGTGTTCTTAGGTCTGAGCGAGCAACTAAGATGGAAATGGCCGCACTGAGGGAGGCGCGACTCGATGAGCGAATTGGTGGGCTCGAGAGAGATGTCTCGAACCTGGGCGATCAAGTTGTTGCTCTCCAGGACGAGAGGGCACTGTTGTTGGCTCAGGCTCCTTATCGTGCATCTGCATCTGTTGACGTTCCTCGCCATTTGTACGAGATGTGGATCCATGTTGAGGCTCAGCGGGATATATATAAGGGTTTGCTAACGGCGGGGAATGTTCCTGAAGCCACTTTCGAAGAAGTTCGTGCCAAAGCACGTGAGGCCCGGCTTGCCTGCGGCTATAACCCTGTGACACCGGAGGCCGGTGAAGATTAAGAGGCCGAAGACGGGATTACTTTTGATGATGAATATGCTGATGGAGGGGGCGACGGTGGAGGCGAAGCTGCTGAACCGAGCGGGGAAAGTAGTGACGGCGCGGGTGATGATAATGCAGCGCGAAGCCTTTGTACTTAAATTTTCCTTTTGTACTTGGTTTGTTTTTTTGTGTGTTTGCTTTTTTTTGTGGGGGAGCCCTTTTGGCCCTTTGTAAGATGTTAATTTTCCTTGGAATGGAACAGCTGATTTGTCCTTTGTTTTACGTCTTTGGCCTTTCTCTTTTCTTTTCTTTTTTTGATTTTTTCGCAAAAGCCCCCGACTTTCAGTTGGTCGCATGTGATTTTGTTCAAGCGAGGTCGATTAGGACTTTGTTTGACGATGGCCAGGGGCCGTATGGGCGTGAATTCAATCGAGGTCGAATATAACCCGTAGTTAATTCGAGCGAGGTCGAATTTAACTTTTTGTCAACTCGAGCGAGGTCGAAGTTAACTCTTTTGATTGATGATGGTTGGGGGCCACATGGGCGTGAATTTGAATGAGGTTGAATATAACTCGTAGTTGATTCGAGCGAGGTAGAAGTTAACTCTTTTAATTGATGGTGGCCGGGGGCCGCATGGGTGTGAATTTGATCGAGGTCGAATATAACCCGTAGTTGATTCGAGCGAGGTCAAATTTAGCTTGTTGTCAAATCGAGCGAGGTCAAAGTTGACTCTTTTAATTGATGGTGGTCGGGGGTCGCATGGGTGTGAATTCGAACGAGGTCGAATATATCCCGTAGTTGATTCGAGCAAGGTCGAATTTAGCTTGTTTTCAACTCGAGCGAGGTCGCAGTTGACTCTTTTAATTGATGGTGGTCGGGGGAGGCATGGGTGTGAATTTGAACGAGGTCGATTATAACCCGTAGTTGATTCTAGCGAGGTCGAATTTAGCTTGTGGTATCGACACAGTGTCGCTTTGGCGAGTACGTGGGTGAGCTTCACGTACTTATGCACTGCTTGCATACGTTGGAGAGATATGCATATTTTCCGGGCTGGCAACCTAGTACCAGTCTATACGGACTTTTTCTTTATGATAGTGTCGACTTATTGGGGTAATTTCGCTTGACCGTTGCCTGCAGGATGATATGGCGCGGAGAGCATTTTCTTGATGTGCCGTTTTTTGAAGAATTCAGACCATGACCCCCTTTTTGTGACGGTGGTTGTTCCCTGTACGCATACCTGGGAGAATGCTCCTATTCTTATCCCACTCTACGAAAAATAGCAAGTCAAAACCAAATGAAATCGTTTGTTACCTCGACTTGATTGGTCGAAGACCTGAGAGTTGCGCCATAGAACGACTCATTTTTCTCCGTACTCGAGTGCTAGCTTTAGATCTGAACTCAGTCGCATGCTCAGCTTCGTCGTTAGTCGAATCTGGGCATCTTACGAACTGGCCACTTACTTCACCCGTTGGGATCTCGAGTTCGAGTCCCAGTCCGATTCAGTCCCGGGTGCACAAAGATAACGGAAACGTATGTCATACCATAAGCATACAGGCAGGACAAGTTTACTATTTCAATGAATTACACAATAGGCTATCATTCCTTCTAAGAGAGGGAGGGCAGCATGTATAAGATATTGATTGAGGTCTAGCGTTAATACGACAATAGGATTGTGGACGTGCTCAGTGCGTAATGGCCATAATCCTACTCTTAATAATTTACACTCACGACGTACCAAACCCGTTATTACAGCAAAACGCAGTTTTCGTATAGATGTCAAACATAATTTTGATTTCATGCAAAAATCTAATTTTAGTTGGTCTAGCTATTTCAAGGGCTTGCTTACAAATTTCACGAGTCTGCGCTTGTAACGGAAGGATGAAGCTACAACGAACGGGAAGTGGAACTAGAACTGAATTTGGATCTAGAGGAAACTAAAACTTTGACTCGAAAATCCCCACAGACGGCGCCAAATTGTTTGACCAAAAAGTTTTGAACCTTTTGTTAAACGAATCAAATGAAGGGATAGAGGGTAAATCCCAGCCAAAGATAATTAATTCTAGATCAAAGGTCACAAACATGAGTAAACTAACATAGTTGAACGTAAAAGCCGGTAAGAGTCTCGATTGAATTCCATAATATAAGAAAAGACGGCAACTTGCATAATATCAAATGGTAACGGAAAGTAAATAAAGGAAAGGATTCCCAATCTTGGGCGAGATAGATCTCCATTTAGTTGATAAAGTTGAACTATAGATGAATACAAAGATTCTAAGCTCTTTCTCCCTTTTGGCACAGGACCTGAGGTGATGGACCATCTTCCCTCTAAGAGAGGTATGTGTGTTTTATAACTAGCCTCCCCCTTTTCGTTACTTTCTCTCCTAGTATTTATACAAAACACTTTCCTTACACAGTGGTCCTTAACCAGAGTACCCAAGTCCTTAGAATATCCTGTAGAATAATCCTCTAAAATGTCAAGTGTTGAGCTATCGTTCGAGCCGATCCGGGTGTTCGACCTCGACTGTAGCTGAACTACTCGCTACGGGATTTCGGCTTCATTGACTCCTGGTCGTTCTTCCTTAAGTAGAATCCTTTTGATCAGATTTTGACCCATCAACACCTATTACGTACATAGTGTAATGTGTAGTCGACGTGTATACTGACAAGACCAACCAAATTTTGTGAAGGAGATTAGAATCGTAACCTAATCATCTTCACTCCATTCTGCATTAATTAGGAGCAATTTATCCACCCCACCATGCACAAAGTAAGAGCAACCTTCTAGTTCTACCAAAGGTCATTCATCCTATTTTTTCAAACTTTTCGAAAACCAAAAACTCCTAACTCGACAAGCCTAGAAATATGCAACATACTTACAAATGGAAGGGGGACGCGAACACTGTTGAGGGAAAACAGCAAGACATTACTAAAAAGTTAACAAAAGGAGTTCAAATGTTGTTCAACACTTGGACACAAATGCATCCACATGCAGCAGTTGATTATTGTCCCAGCTTATCCTCACGACTCCCAAGAGCAGAAAGGATATACATATACTGAATATTACTGATCGAGTCCCTTTACATACAACTAAAATTTCTCTAAACCCCAAGAGGCAATGCATGAAATAGTCTTTCTGGATATACTGTTTTGCGTTTTCCGTGCGTATATTTTTTGGTTACTTTGACAGAAAACACTTCTACACAAATGCAGAAAGGGGAATAAATGAACGAACCCAAAAGTATCCATGATACGAAATCCTTGATCCTTATTAGCTTAAAACTAAGGAAAGATAACACAAATCAACCAGAAAACAGAAAGGTCCATGCATTTCTATTAAAGCTGCAATAACCACAGGCAAATAATCATTATAAGTTGTGGTCAATATTTAGGCCAATTATCAAGTAGACAAAAGGCTGCGCAAGTTTGACCAAGTTAATAATGATTAATGAGCATGATTACAATAGACAATATAGTTTTCTCTAGAAAGTGAAACAGAATAATCCAGATATCAGTTTGTCTTATTTTGTTACGATGGCTAGGCTTTTGAGTTGCCTTTGTAGTCTTTGGCAGAAAGAAGCAGCACTTAATTTGACAAGTGTAAGGTCCAAAATTCTGTATATGCAACATCCCACATCATATTTCAGTTCAACAGTTCTGAATCATCCAAATCAATGATCTTCTCAGTCCTCCCTCTCGTGTAACTTGAGTAAGAGGTGCATTCCTAGAAGAAAGAACTAGTTGGGAATGATACATAGATTCAAATTCCCTCTACTTATCGATTAGATCGTGAATTCTAGCAACTCAAATCACAACTTTATGTTCCACTGTCCTGCCAAAGTATCATGCCTCAGTCATCACTGAATCCCAACGAATAAAATGACACCAAAATGACCTAGAAAGAGTAATAGCTCTGAGGCTTCCAAAATCAATGAAATTAATTGACTAGAATACATGAATTGTGCGAGAAGGATCTGACTGAAGAAATGGGAATTTACATACACGTACATAATTACAAATGTTATATCAGATAAGGTAACCATAGAACCAACGAAAGTAGAAGAGAACTCATAGTGCAATGCCGGCATGAAACAGCATGAACTGATGCTGCAGATCGTTTAGGGGTAGCTTTACCGGCAATGGCAGGTGCAACTGCATGTCCACCAGGGTTTCTTTGTTGCTCATTTGTTGGCAATGGATTTGATGCTAAACCACTCGGAGGTGGTGTTGGTGGTACCTTTGCACTCCCGCCTATGTCTTGACCTGCGATTCAAAAGATGGATTTGTGAAGAAGAGATAGCGCAGGGATAGGGGGAGAGAGAACCTACTTCAATTTGAGTTATTGCATGATACAAATACTTTTCAGAAGTGACTTCTATTTTTATTTTTTATTCTCCTTTCAAGACTCACTTGTAGGAAAACGATTCCAGACCATGAGGCAACTACTCACCATTATGGTTATTATGCTAATTACTACCACTTCACTATGATTTTTATGATTATCGTGGTTAATATGCCAACCAATAACTCAATCGACCAGGAAATAGAAGGTATATATTTAGTGAAAATCTAATAGGTGCCAAACTTCACAAAAGTTCAAGTAAGATTAGCCTGCCGATACAAGCTGAAATGCGTAAAAGGTGTTCCACCATAAATTTGCTCAAAGAGCAAAAACAAGTGCCAACTTCAGGATCATATACATAAACAATACCATGTGTTCAATCTTTAAATTCTAAACAGAATCATCAAGGAAATCCAATCAAATCTAATTATCTCGCACATATCCCAAAACTCCTCTTTCATCTACATTCTTTTTTCCTTCTTTTGATAAGGCTCTTTCATCTACCTTCCTTTTTTTCTTTTCTTTTTGGTTTGTTCTTCTTTTTTTTTTTTTTTTTGTGTGTGTGTG
>ML276096.1:66436-77768 GCA_005239495.1 Nicotiana undulata
GGGGGGGGTCAATAAACTCTTTCATCCTTTCCCTTTCGATACAGCAATGAAAATGAAACTACTTTCAAAAATTAATCCAAATATGCAAAATGAGCTTACACTTGGAGTGAGACCAACCCAACCTCATGTTTTCCCAATCAAACACCATTTGATATCCCTGCATAAGGTTTTCTGCACAGCATAACTCAAATGTAATTGCATAGACCATCCAAACCTTCAACATGCATGAATGCGCACCTTAAAATGAGTTCAAAATCATATAATCCACTTACGTCCAATAATACCAATCATTCCCTCAATAGGTAGGATACCTACACAATATAAGTTATCGCCCTGCACAAAATACCTTCTGTGAGAAACCATCACTATCAAGACTACAGAACAAAGTCCACAAGAGAGGGCACAATGAACTTTCAAATCAGCTTCCAAGGAAATTGGTCACACAATGGGAAACCTATTGGGAAATCATACTTGTTTTATAGTAAAGGAACTAGAAATGTCTTGTTTAAGCATGCAAAGGCAGCAGGGTAACTAAGTAAAACTAAAACCACTGTAAACTAAGTACAGGGGCATTTAGCCATCATTTCACTTCGCACGTAGAGAGCATTCGCTCCTGAACATAGAAGTTTACAGAACAACATACAACAACTGCAATAACTAGTGAATGGAAACTATTTACAGAACCGAAATGACCTTGTAGCCAGTAGCCACTATGACAACACTAATAGAAATCTTTAGAACTAATTTCAAAAGGAGATATGATGAGAACTAACAAGCAGAATGGCTACAGAGGGATTGGAGTTCAATAGGAAAGCTATTGCAATTTTATAAAGCTAAATTACACGATCAGAAATTTCCGCAGTTCCAGCAGGAACTTTCTTTACTTTTGGGCTGTCATGGTACCACTTAGCCCCATTTCCTATCTGTTCACCATCACTGACCACTCATAACAAAACTGTGGATCCTTTCTCGCAGTGACTCATTCTCCTTAAGTAATATGCTTCAAGCATCTCTACCAAAAGTTACTTGGTGAAGATCTGGATTCAATTCCACAATTGCTTAGAACTTATTAGAAATTTTCACATGCTAAATTAATATTAACAGTATCTGGTATCAAACAACTATTTAACGCTCTAAAATTACCTTATTCCAGTTTGACACCAACCGCAAAAGGAAAAAAGTACTTAAAATTGACAGATAAGGGTAAAAAAGTAGTTCAATAGTATTAATTCCATGACAGCAGTTCTGGTAAATCCAGATCAAGGCCTAATTTGGTTTCTGCCTTTCAAGTGCACTAACTTGAAGATCGATTTGCAGGCCGATGGCAAAGCAAAGAAAATCCAGTACTGACCTGACCACTGGAGATGGTAATAACGGGGTTCTGAATTACAAAGCTCTGGTTAGCAGCTAACACAAGTTTCATGCTAGGAATGTTTGGTAAACCTTGTGAACTGCATAAAAAGAGCATATGGATATATATAACCTACAAGTAAATAAAACTAAAACCAGCATCTTCCAGAAAGCAGACTTTACCTAGCCTTATAGCAGCAAGGAAAATCTTCTGTAGCTAACCTTGTAACATTTATTTGCTCTTCAAACTAGAAGAGAAGAAACGGGAAATAACTCAGGTACAACAAAAAACTGATTGTGTGTTCTATTTCTAAGCAGAATAGTAACTTGTGAAACCAAGAGAGGAGACAGGAACCAAGGCAAGAGAAAAATGACACCTGTACCTCAGTTACTACTTTTGTAAAGATTTCGGAAGGGAGGTAAGTGAAGGAAGAGCCACTATCAACTAAGGCTTGAAATCCACTTTGCTTTAGACAGGTACCCCCCAAACAGTAACGTTGGACTTCAACAATATAGGTATTGCTGGTACAAATCACAATAAGGAACATAAGATGACTGTGCAAAAGTTGTTTGGCTATCAAGCTAAACATAGCACAAAAGGATAGAGGAGATACATACTAATTTCCATCCAAAGATACAAATGAACTTAGTCTTTGATTTTCAGGCCCTCGATCACCAAAGAAAATTGTGCCAGAATTGCTCTTGTCAAAACACAATGAGAATGAATGTGGAACAAATCCAGACTTCGCCAGCAAACTTGGAACAGAAATCTCTCCTGGTCCTAATCCCATCACCCCATCTGGAGCAGCTCCATTCAAATAACTGCCACTTTGTTTGCTACCACACCTGCAATTAGTTAATAGAAAAAAGAAAAGCATATTCATCAACCAACAGGTAAATACTGTAACTTGACAGCTAGCAGCTAGACCACTAATCAAATAGCCAAAATTATACAGTTAGCTCAGAAAGTTTCAAGGTTCAAGGGCCAAATCTTCTCTGTGGGAAATCCCTTGCTACACTTTGCTAAGGCACCTACAAACTCACTCATAAGGAACTCATAAGATCGGTCTTTCAACTCTTCATTTGTCACAAATCTATTAAGCTGGTGTTACTTGCAAGAATATAGAATTGGGAAAATAAAAACTAAATAAGCATACCCTATAATGATAGGAGCTAGCACAGAACCTTGATGTTCATGTCCACCAACTGAAGTCATATGCAATTGGTCCTCAAAAAGAAAACCCGAACTTGATGTATTTTCAGAATAATAGTTAACAGTGTAAGGGCATCGTTCCTTTGGACTCTGGCAGTTAGGACCCAGTTCACATAATCGATTGCTGCAAGATAGATGCTTGCTAGTGCTTGATCGTGTTGAGCTATACTCGTTTAGATCTTTATCCTGCATAATAGATGCCCCAAATACAAGGGAGCACCTGCCAATCAATCATTGGAGAATTAACTGCTAAAAATGTTCCCAAGAGAGATACACTGTCACTTCTAAATGCTTCATTGATGAGACGTTAATTAATTCAACTGTACTAAGGAAATCAAGACATGATAGAAGACTAAACATTCAAGAAGAAATATTCATTAAATAAAGAAGTAAAAGGGAGAAGTCATAAAGGGAACTTAAACTTTGAACCATTCACCCAAAAAAAAAAAAGAGTACAACAAAATTATAATAAAAAAATGCATATGTTACTTCAACGAAATGTTCCAGTGCATTGCTGAGATTGAGTCTCAAAAGATACCAAGAATTATTTTTTTATAACAAAAAGATACCCAAGAAAAAGTGAAAATGGCACTTCTACTTGTTCAGCACGAGATGAACCAGCCAAAGAAGTACATGCCCTGATTGGTATAAGATTGGGAAACACAGGGAATAAATTACTACACCTTGAGTCCTCCTTATCTTAAAGTAAAACTGCTTTACTTAAACAGAAAAGGTTAACTGTGGAACAATAGAAGCTGTGAAATACAACAAAATCCAAAATTGTTAAACCTTTTACTAGTTAGCGTATGTTTAACAGAAACATATTTCTTTCAGAATGAAAAAGTTGAGGTTTCAAAGATAATATATCAGGGTATAGCAGTAACTTAGAAGTTACCACAACAGCTTGGACTTTGAGGTTGCACAAAGCATCAATTTGCATGAGTAATTTTAACTTGGACAGAAAAATTGCAGGGTGTCAAATGATGTTGTAAGACGGTTATATGTTTTTAAATCTTTCTTTAGAGTAACTACATCAAATTAAATTGAGGACGTTATAATATTTAGTGGTCCCACTATAAGTGAATTACCTCTGTGGAATTGCATTGATAGTAGTTTCAGAACTAGAGCTTATATTTTGAAATAAAAGAAAGGTCAAATATTACCAGTAAGGATAAACAGTCAAATGCAGAATTTAGTTGGGGCACCCTACCAACATTGAGTAGTAGCTTGAAGACAATGGAGCACATTGTACACAATCACAAGGGACCCAGAGCAGATCGCTTCCAGCATCCAAGGCGACAAGAAATGATGCATTCGGCGTCCCTATGTCAATCCACGCATAATGCAGCCTGAATGATAGTAGTCCAGAACAATCAAGAGATTAAATTAGATCACGACAAAAAGTTTCATCCTATATACAGTGCTTCCGCTTTTCCTCTTGTTTCCCTTTTTCCTTTTACCTGATATATTTACCTATATTTGAATTGTCAAGGTTTTTGGGTTTTTGGGTTGAGCATATATGCTAATCTTATTAGCGATTTATTTTCCATGTAGCTTTTTCTCATTCCATCATATAGTGGCTGTGAATTTTTAAGACTCCTGAAATAAGAGCCAACTACAACAATAAAAGGGGAAAGGAAATCTCTTAAGATTTCTAAGGCCAAATGACTATAAGTCTTGACATTTATGAAAAAGACTGAGGCTTGAAGAAGAAACAGACAACAAACTTGTGTCATTGCAATATTGCAACCACGGGCAATCAAGAAGAGTATTCATTCAAGGTGGCAACAACTTCTGGATATAAAAACTTCCAAAAGGACCACAACTAATTGCTCAGTTAGAAAAACATTCCATTTTGCGTTCAGCTATGAGGTCACTTTGATCCAATATCATGAATTGCATTCGAATTGGACTCTTAAGCACTAAAATGTCTCCTTGAAACTATAACAGTCCCCTTGTAAAGAAAAAAGTTAAAACAGAAATTAATCAGAACTTTACACTCTTCACAGATTAAGAGTAAAAAATCTCCAATTTAACCTGCTAAAAAGTAAACACCAAAAAAAAAAAAAATGAACTTGATTTCAGTATACATATAATTCATAACGCAAAACAACTGACTCCATAGATGCAACAGGAAATACCAAAAAAGAAAAAAAAAATACTCAAAATCCATTACAACATTGCGCATTTTAAGCGTCATTATTTTCAGAGTGCATTTTAAGCTTCAAATTTGACAAATCTCGTAAAGTGATATAGTATTTAACAGAGATACTTTCTGAAATAGTAAAAAATTTCAGTAGTGGTAGTAGTACTAACCAACTCAAGTCGTTGCCGTAGAAATGAGTTTTGCTTCCTTCAGAAGGAAACAAGAGCTGTTTCTGCGAGGCAAGCTTTAATCTCTGGCGCTTCAAATCATTGATAAGAAGCAACCTCATGTGCTCCACACTTTCGCGCTTCGGAAACGTCACGCTCCTCCCTTTAGATGCCCAAAACGACATCGCTTCGTCTGAGTACCCGTGAATCAACCTCGACGAGAAGGTCCCGCCGGCAGCGAGCTCAACGGAGAGCATCAACACCGCCGTCAGTAGAAAAGCCGTGAAACGAATCTCCATTGGAAGAAGCAAAACCCTAGAGATTGTAGTAGTCGGTGATAAAGTAGAGTGAAGAGAACCCGAGGCTTTTTCTTTCTACTTTTCTAAGGCATAGATAGTGAGAGCCATTGCTGAGAGTTAACTGGGACTGTCTATGGGAGTGTTCACTGTTCACTATATATTCATAATTCATTGAGGAGAAATATTATAGTATCGCCACTCCTGATTTTTACTTTTCTTTTGTTTGTTCTTTTCTTTTCTGACAAAGCTCCAATCTTTAATATCAGTGTTCAAACAACTTCTGTTACCGTTCTGTAATACTTTTCAAATTAATTTTTACTTTCTTTTTTCTTTTTGCGCTTCCACTTTAACTAATTTTGCAGGATATTTTTTATCTTTATTGAGATTTGAACCTAGGATTTTACTCTCTCCGGATCAAAATAAGTAATTTTTTGGAATTTTTTTTGTGGTCCAAATTAAATGATTTTTTCAGATTTTAAGAATAAATTAATTATTTTTTCTTACATTGCCCTTGGAATAAATAGTGTTGGAGTATGTGTTAGGAGTATTTATGTGGGATAATAAAGATTAATATGATCAATTTTATTGCTAATTAAAACTAAAAGGTGAATTTCTTAATCTGCGTGAAAACAAATAAAAAATCGCTTATTTTGGACCGGATGGAGTATTGCTTGCCATCATCCACACTCTTAAGTACAAAATTAATATAATGTTTTGAAAAAAGTTATTTACGAAGATTTAAATAATTTTGTCGATTGAGGAAATGTATTTAAAATAAGTACATAACAATGACTCAAACAAATGGGATATTGACACGTTTGCAAAGAAAAATGGTGAGAGATATACTACATTTGTTAGAATTGATTTTACTACTCAGTTTTGCTTAAATTGTTTCAAAATAGAATTGTATAATTTGTGTTAGTTTATATTTGAGAAAATTTCACATAAAAATAATTGGACTCCTTACTTTTCAATTTTATAGGCCATATTTCAATTTATAATCAACTAGCCCAAAAATAATAGGCTAAGATTCAACATTCATCTCTAATAGGTTCTCAAAATTACTATTTAATTTTAAAAAAAAATTCCTCAAGCTTTTAAGTTAATTTTCGAATCAGTAACTGTGACTCAAATATTAGTTCAACAAACCAAATTCATTTGGTGGTGAAAATTAAATTTTTAACAAGCTTAAATATGTGGGTTTAACTTCCCAATTTGATTTTTTGAAAATTTTGGAGTGGGTGTTATTTAGACTTGTTAGAAATAGTATAAGGGGTTGTATATAAAATTTGAAGTCATTTAATAGAGATTTGGACTGGTTTTTGAATAAAAATGCAACTGAAAATCGTGAAAGAAGTTCTTCAACAAACGCTTGTATAAAGGTGTATACAAGTGTATAATAGTGTATAAAATGTGTTTATACACTCATATACACTATTATACAAGATTATACATAATTATACAAAAAACTGACTCCGTCTTCTTCCTAGCATTTTTATGAAATTTAACTCAAATCTGCTCCAAATCACTTCAAATTTAAATTTTGAACCACTTTTGATATTTTCAATCAATTGGAATAATACTCAATCCAAACACTATAACAAACTCAAAAAATTCATTTTCGAAAGCAAAGCTTTGAATGGTCTTCAATGGTGGACTTTTACTCTTTACATAAAGTAGAAAATATACAGCCCTTTGAAGCATATGTAGAAGATGTGAGAAGAAGAGAGCGTGAAAGCAATAATTGTGAGAACACAAATTTAACTCTATAATTTTTAGAAGCAATGGTTATAAGAAAAAATATTTTGAATTTGCTAGTGTTTTCAAAATATGTACAATATAGGCTAGGTCGCATAAAACTTAAAAATATGAGCTATTTTTTGTTATGGGATAAAAGAATATGTATTTTCTTTTAATTCTTTCTTTATATTTTATACTAAGGAGCATTATGTAAGATTATTATTTCAGTGAAAACTTCGTTTGGTCATAAGTCTCTTAGATATCTTTTTTTATAAAATGAAGTTTATATCTAACATTTTTGGAAGGTGTATACACTTACTATTATGACTATTTCGTTTTCTCAATAAATAATCATATGCATGTGACCCCACAAAACTTGTCCAATAGTAGTACCTTGTAATGATAAGTAAATATTATTTTCACATAATGTTTTACACTTTTTACGTAAAAAAGAGTATAAACTTTTATCCTATTTTGAATTTCTTACAAAAAGAAAAATGTTTTTTTACTTTTGAGCAGCTCAAATTGATCACCTCACCATAAAGGCAAAAAGCATATATTTGTTTTCGTTCTTCAATTGGCTGAGTTTTGTTACTATTATATTTTCTTGAGGAATACATAACTGGACCCTTAAATTTGATATTTTTTATTATTTGTATATTTAAATATAGAGTTGTTTCTATCAAGTCATTCAACTAAATCACATATGTGTCAGTTAGACACTTTGCAGTGATATAATTGAGTGTGTGCCTGTGTGGAGATCGAAGGACGCGTGAACATGAGAAAAAGGTTGTTGATTGTTATTATATTATTATTATATTCTAATATATTATTCCAATTAAAGTTAACTTTTACCCTACATCCTATTTCTCTTCCTCTTTTCATGAACTCGTCATTTTTCCTCTTAATTTTTTTTAAAAGAAAGTTTAGTGTACATGGATTTGACTATTCTCATTTGGCATACTTGTTCTCTTTACACGGCACTTGTAAGCTACACCAACTTAGACGAGGAATAGGAGAATAGCGTGATATGTCAGGAAAATCGAAATAAGAAGAAGTGAGATGAATATGAACGGAGGAAATTTTCAGCGGGCTTTTTAGGGCACTAAGTCGCCGGAGCCGACGGTCAAGTTTTTCATTTTCTGAAAATGAGTTTCAATTTATTTTGGGTGTTAATTCTATAAGGTGAAATATTTTAAGGTGTTAGAGGCAACTGTAGTACGCACGTTTAATTTTTATTAAAAAAAATTCAGATGATCTACAAAGTGTCTAATTAGCACAAATGTGATTTAATTGGAAGACTTGATAGGAACAACTTTATATTTAAATGTTCAAGTAACAAAAAAAATCAAATTCAAAGTTCTACTTATGTATGTTGCCTTTTCTTAATTAATCGGATGGCTTTTACGTTTTCCTTTTTATTTACTCTTTAATTAATGTTGCTTTAGAGTTTAAAGTAGCAAAAACACTTTGGAGTTCAGACTAACGTGGGGCTGTGCGGGTGATTGGGCGGTGCTCAATGGGCAATTATCGATAAAATGAAGGGCCGGCCGGCTACGTGCTACTGGCATCAGAAGATCCAGGTCGCGTGTCATGCGGAGAGCGCATTACGCGTTATTAAAATCTAAAAGCATAGTCCAAAACTCTGTTTTAAAAGACAGAATTGGAACTCGTTCGGGACAGAGCACTCGTAAAATACCTTTGAGTTTATGTGTGGGGCTTAGTTTCGTGAGACTTATATCTCGGTCGGGCTTACGCCTCAGACACGTCCAACACTAGTGTACCGAGCTCGCCTAATATTATTTTACGCAATTATATGTAACTAACCTTGTAAATCCTCAAAAAAAATTAATAAATCGTTGACTATTCAAAATTATTTTTTTTAATCATAAATCATTAAGTTGAGACTATTTTATGTCATAATTAAAATAAAAATTATTACACGTTATCCACTAAGACTGCTATGATAGTAAATTTTAAATAAATCTTTCGTTTAATAAGATCTATTTATTAAATTTTATTCTTTATTATATAATAGTCCATAATTATTTTATAATTATTTTTCTAGAATTATTATTTTTACTTTTACGAGATACAATATATTAATTTAATAACTCAGTATTCGCTAGTAACTAATTAAAAATAATTAGTTATCATGTTATTGTATTGTGAATTATGTGTCACTTTATTAAGTTGTTAAAACTTAAAAATAAATGATGCTAGAGAATCATATTTAAATTATGAATTATGTTTTTATATAAATTCTCTTTTAAATAAAAAGAATATTAAATAAAAGGAATATTTTTTTAAAAATAAAATATCAAATTATAATATCGAAATTTTTTCAAGATACAATACTCCTTAAGAAATACGCATAAGATTTCGTATCGAATACATTACTTTTAATGTTTGAGTTGTAATGATGTTGCAACTAATTTGCATATTATGATATATGTCATACTTTTCGTATTATTCATCTTGAATTATAATTCATAAATATTTTAAATAAATTATTTGTTATAATATTTTTATTTTAATGTAATTTTTATATTTATTTTTTATTATACTATCTTAAAATTCTTAAAATTTATAAAATTTAAAGATCCGTGGGACTTACGCCTCATGTCTCAAGGCTTACGCCTCGCCTCGTCAGAGGTAAAACGCCTCGCCTCATGCCCCCGCCTTTTAAAATATTGGTCCAAAACATAAATCCTAATCAATTAGTTTTATGCTTTGAGTTTTCCTAATTGATCGTTAAGAAAATGATTAGTGTTAAATTATGCGCACTAAGCCAATGCCGCATGTTTTTTTTTTTTTCCTCATACCTGGAGTAGGGTTGGGCATATATCGGGTAAAACCAATAACCCGAACCGTTAATTATTTATTGGATTATTGGGTTAACGGTTCGGTAACGGGTTAAAAAAATTAATTAGGTTATCGATTCGGGCTCGATTTGACAATTCTGTTATTGGGTAAAATCGATAACCCAATAAGGATTAACTAATTTACTAGTTTCTCCTTATGTATATACATACTATACTAGGGTTTCATAGTTCACTCTTTGATTTCCCTATTCTTTCGCAGTTTCTCCGCCTCACGCACTCACCAGTCAGCTTGTCAAGACTCGGGCCGGCGTCAGTCGCATCACGCCCTCACTAGTCAGCCCATCAAGACTCAGGCCGGCGTCAGTCGCATTTCTCAGCTTCTTTCTTTCACTCTTCAGTCGCATCTTCACTTCATTTCTCAGATCCATCAGATTCTTCAGTCACATTTCTCAGTCGCATTCTTCAGCTTCATCTTGATTCTTCGTGTAAGAATTTAGTTTTTAATTTTCAATTCTTTCGCAAAAATTCACTTTTTTGGCTCTGGATTTTTCTTAGTCTGTTTGAAAGCTGAAGTGAGAGTTGTTGTTGTATTTTCCTGCTTTTTGCTTTATTTTGTGGCTAGATTTAATCATCTTATTTTCATATTCTTGTCTTGGTCTTTGTTTGCTATTTAGGTATGGTTGTACAATGTACACCCATGTCACTCCCTTTTGAGGTTTTTATAAAAATCAATATTTTATCTATTCTGATTCTGTTGAGTTGCGTCGATTTGTCATGTGCTTTAATTGTTGAGTTGTTACAAAGTTATCTTGTGTCAATTGTTACAAAATTTGTACTTCATAACTAATAAACTTTTTAATCTACATACATAATATACATAAAAAGCTAGAAATCAATGTACAAAGTGTTACTGCTAGTCGTTTGAACAAAGAAGATCTTAAGAACACTGATGTTATTTTACGGGCCAACTACTTGAATTAGAGATTATTGATATCAAGTAAATGCAAATTAAGAAAAGTAAATAAGGCTACTTAGGTATTATTTATAATGACCTTGCTTTACAATAATGTTATCTGTTATGATTGATACATTCAAATCAAAGTGGTGATTTTGTGTGAATTTCATTTTGTGTGAAATTGGTCAGTGGCTCGCTCGTATTCCTGAAATTGGAAAACAAACTAGGAACTCACTGCTCGAATTTTTATGTAATTCATTTTAAGATTTTGTTGCCTCGCTGCTTGATTTCTTTTAAATTCAAACTCATAGTGACACAAAGGCAATGGCTGAAAATATCATGATTGATAAGGTGAATGGTGAAAGCGGAGCTTCTAATTCAAATGCGACATCACAATCTCAATCAGACAAAGAAAAAAGAGGTCTCATGCATGGGATCATTTTGACCAAATTATTGATTCGGAAGGAAATCAAAAGGGTGTCTGTAAACATTGCAAAAGAGAATATTTTGCCTATTCAAAAGATGATGGTACGAAATCACTCCTTACACATATGGCCAATTGTACAGAAATACCTTTAGATGTTGCAAAAAGTCAAAAAAAATAGCCTTTAAACCTCTTCTGGAGGAGGGAGGGGGG
>ML276097.1:1308-87633 GCA_005239495.1 Nicotiana undulata
TTATGGGTGATTATAGACCATAATCCCAGCCTTTAATTCATGAAAAACAGTAGAAAAATAGGATTTTGGGGCATGAGATTATGAGACCTTCAAGGGTCGATTTGAGGGGTCAAACGGACTCCGATTTTGGTGTTCTTTATATGTACGGACTCGTGGGAAGATGAAGAATACTTTTCTGTACAAATTTCTGAGTTTTGGGATGCAGGCCCGGGGGTCGGGTTTTGCCCTATTTCGGATTTTTGAGTAAAATTGATATCTTTCGATTGGAAATTGTCCCTTAAGCCCATATTGATGATAAAAATCTGAACTTGGTAGATTTGGATCCTTCGGAGGTTGATTNCACGGGTTTTGAAATAAAAAGGTGGAAACTTTGGAATATATTTCCTATTTAGGCGGCTATTGAGTTGCGAAACCGATTTTTTTAAGCCTTTGCTTAAATAGTATTTATACATTATGCTATGTTTTGGGCTGTAAGCCGTGTTTGGGGCCTAGTGCCGACTTGTTTACCCTTCGGGGGTCATTATTTACTATTTTCCTCACTGATATGTTATGATTTTTCACTCAGTCTTTTCTGTGAAATTATTTTGACACTCAGAGTATTTTGATACTACTTCTTGAAAATGAAACACTGTTTTTGGGTCGAGAACCCTGTGTATTATGGCCTGAGGGGCAATTGAGAGTGTCTGACCGAGTGAGGCTGCTGGCCTATATTGTGAGGATGATATGATATGAGTGAGGCTGCGGGCCTATATTGTGTGTGAATTATGCCATGTTGTGGCTTATTGTTGCGTTTGGGCTGTAGGAGCCCCTCCGGAGTCTGTAACACACCAGTGAGCGCCGGTACCGATTGAGTGATGCCCGCGGGGCTTATGATGAGTGATTGTGAGGTTGCCTGATGGGCAGAGTGATTGTGAGGTTGCCTGATGGGCAGAGTGATTGTCAGGTTGCTTGATGGGCAGAGTGATTGTGAGGATGCCTGATGGGTTGATACTGAAAAATATTGTTACGAGAAATGATTGTGGCCCGAGGGGCAGTTTTATGAAAGGTTTTACTAAGTTTTTAAACTATGATTTACTTCGTTTTCACACTGGTTTTACTGAGAATTTTACTGAGATATACTGATATTGCACTTGTTTCAAAGGTTTTCTGGAAACTGATTTCGAACTNCCTATGCCTCTGTGCACAGATCCAAGTACTAGTTCGCAGCACTAGCTGACGCGGTTGATAGCAGCATTTCACGAGGTTTCGAGGTAGCTTTCCAGCGTCCACAACTTCTCCATTTCCCTTCCTTATTTAGTTTTAGCATTTGATTCAGAGACATATATTATAGTTTTAGCAGAGTTAGTTTTATTTATTCTTAGATGCTCATGACTATTGACTCCAGTTCTTGGGAGGTTGTTTAGGCTAATATGGGAACGCTAAGACATTATTTTCATTATTTATGCTATGGTTGCTTGCTTATTATTTTATTGTGAACTATTTTAATTGAACAAAAGCGTAGCAATGTGATGGTTGGCTAGCCTAGTTCCACGATAGGCATCATCACGGCCTGTTAGGATTTGGGGTCGTGACAAATGGTTTTCCTATTCAATTTCAAAAATCGACCTGGACCCACTTGGTCTAAACTCGAGGTTCGAACTAAAACCCGTTTACCCATTCTCCCCCGAGCACGGATATACAATTGGTATTGGAATCCGACCTCAATTCGAGGTCCAATTCCCCAAAAATTGAAATTCCTAAGTTCTACCCAAAATCCCAATGTTTTCCATGAAAACTCTAGATTTTTGGTTGAAATCTTGTTAAAATTTGTTAGGAATTGAAAGAAATTAGTTAGAGATCACTTACCAATGATTTGGAGAAATTTGAGTCTTTGAAAAATCACCTATGGAGGCTTAGGGTTTGAGAGAATTGAAGAATGGGTGAAAATCCCGTCAGAAAGCTCCTTTAATAGGCCGCGGATGTCGCATTTGCGACCCGGAGTTCGCATTTGCGACATCCGGCACCAGCAGTATTTTTCTGACACTAAAATGAGCATAACTTCTTCATACGATGTCCAAATTCGATGATTCTTTTTCCTATGGCTCCGAAATTTCGATACGGATCTAATGGTTCAATATAAACAACATTTGGAGTTCATTTGCTTGGTGTGGTGTCATTTTATGCTTGAAGAAGGGACAATGAAGCATAAAAAACAAGCGCAACCTAGCCTAAACCTATCCGAAACTCACCCAAGCCCTCGGGGCTTCAACCCGTACATGAACACACATCTAAAAATATCAGACGGACTTGTTCGTGAAATCAAATCATCAAACTAACGTCAAAATCCCTTGATTTAGCCTCAAATTCAAGGTTTTCTCAAGAACACTCAAATTTCTAACTTTTTACCCGAATGTCCGAGTTACATCAAATCAACTCCGATTCTCATGAAACATCACATATAGGACTTACACAACATAACGAACTTGTTCCGGGCTCCGGAACCAACATACATGCCCGATATCATAAATTTCACATATTATTTCATTTCTTTATTTTCTTGAATTAACCAGCACAATAATATTCTTCAAAAATAGTTTTCTAAGGCTAGGGACCTCGGAATTCAATTTCGGGCATACGCCCAAGTCCCATATTTTAATGCGGACCTCCCGGGATCGTCGAAACATAGATCCAGGCCCGTTTACTAAAAGTTTGACCAAAGTCAACTAAAACCAAGTTGTAACTCTAGAAATTTCTAGTTCTCGCATTTTCACATAAAAGCTTTCCGGTTTCACGCCCAGACTGCGCACGCAAAATTTGAGATAGTTAAAATTAGTCTTTTGAAGGCCTTGCAGCCTGGAATGGATTCTTAATTAATAAGGTGACCCTTTTGGGTCTTCACAATCTCCCCCTCTTAAACAAACGTTCATCCTCGAACGGACATAGAAAAATACTTGGTTTGGTAATTAAATTTTTGGAGTTAACTACTTCGCCTGCTTGTCTCAGACTCCCAAGTAGTTGTCTCAGTGGCTGATTCCTCTACTACACCCATATTGAAGAAAGTTTCCTTTATTTTTGGACAACAATAATGAAGGAATAATGTTATTCACCTGTTGGGAAAATATTGGATAATCGCTTAAAAGTCATCAATTGAGGCTCATGATATCCATCATTTGAAAATGTGAAAAATGGTCAAGAAAAGTCTACTCCGAGGGAAAAGTGAGTTTTGCTTTGAGGAATTCAAGAATCGAACTTCCGTCAACCGGCTCCACGAGTATTTGTGATATCAAGAAAATGAGGACTTAGAGTCAGCCAGTGCAATTAAAAATATGGTTGAACCTGATTCTAGTTCAGGGAATATAAAGGATACCAAAATTCCAGGAAGAATTGCATTTCGAAGATTTGACAGTAATTGTTCATACATTAAATAATTATAGGCACTATCATTATGGTATGCCGAGTGAGGTTTTCACAGACCTTCGCAGTCTTCGGTACTTATTTAAGCAAAAGAATCTCAATCAGGGACAAAGGGGATGGTTGGAGTTATTGAAAGATTATGACGTCACACTCCAAGAATTTCTCAACATCAGACCTGTGAGGTGATATGTAAATTGAACTACACGATTCAAAAGAGATTACGATGAGGAGGAAAAAAAGTCGCACCATTTACAATTTGAAAGGAATAATGGGGAAATTAACATTTCTCACATAAAACCGGAAAGTGCAAAGTGGAGAAATTAAAGTTTCACTTGATCATCAGCATATCCTTCTCACAGTTCATGGTCACCAGCTTGATTTCCAATCTTAGGTGACCAATATCTATTTTCCAAGCGACGAGACAATTGGTAAAAATTAATTCAAATCGTGCCATGTCGTTAAGTGTGGCGCTTGGTGAAAGCAATCCATTATTTCTCAAATAATTAGTCGTTCCAACAATTAGAATTGTTTAATGTAAGGATTATTTTATCATTATTTCCTTAAAATTCTATTATTATTGTTATCCTTATTATTATTACTATAAAATATTTTATTATAATTATTGTTTTGATCTTAATTTAAAGAAAACATTTTATTTTATTTATTTATTTAATTAATTTTTTTTTGCAATGGAGTTCGCATTTGCGAACTCTGGTTCGTATTTGCGAGCTGTGCAGTTTCCTGGGGAGGTTCACATTTGCGAACTAGGTATCGCAATTGCGATAGCTGAGGGTCTTTATGGGTTTCTAACGGTTCATTTATAGAAAAACTGTAAAAACTAGTTTGGGACTCAAGGAACAAGACGATTTAGTTCTTCCCAACCTTCCAACTCTCAATTTCTCACTTCCAAGTGCAACAATCAGGTAAAATTGCTAAATCCTTGCATTTTCTTCTTCCTCTTCTTCTTTTTCAATTATTTTCTCAAAACCTAGGGCTTGAAATGTGTTCTTGTTTTTCTGTGCACAAACACTCAAAAACTCAAATTTCATGTTGTTATTTTCTTGGTGAAGTTGGTTGAGAGTGTTAGTCCAACAATGTGTTGGAAATTTGAGAGAAATCAGAGTGCCATTGATGTTTAGAAACAGGGGTAGTATCTTGGGTTTAGATTTTGGAATTTCTTTGCATTTTTGTGGTTGTATTTGATATTTATTGCATGATTTAGTGTGTAGAGTCCATTTGGGGTGTATTGGGGGTTGTTAGAAGTGATTTCATGGAAGAAATTTCCAAATTAGGAACTGTTCTAGGGCTGGGGACGACGGGTTCGCATTTTCGAAGGGGAGTTCGCATTTGGGAACTCTGACTATGCTGACAGACTTCGCAATTGCGAAGCTTTCTCGTAATTGCGATACATGAGGACTTCGCATTTGCGAGGGAGGATGTCGCAATTGCGACATCAGAGGGAAACTATTGACTTCGCATTTGCGAAGAAATATGTCGCAAATGCGACATCTGAGGGGAAACTGAGGGCTTCGCATTTGCGAGGAAAATGTCGTAAATGCGACATCAGAGAGCGAGCATTTGCATATTTTGAAAATTTTGAATTGTTTTCTAAGTATGGTTTCAACTGTCCAATCATCCTTTGATATCCAAGATTCGTTTTGCAACATATTTCATGGATATACTCTATTTTCATTTCAATGATTTGTTTTGCATGACCACATATTGAGATTGAGTTCCGACTCCACGGAATCCTTGCCCGGAAGTCCCATGGAACTTGAGGACAACTATGACCAACACATATTCTTATCACGAGGGTATCAGGAACGGTATTACAATGAGCTAATCACAAAGAAGCTGCTCCCGGAGAGTGGAATAGTGAGGATAACTATGGGTGTGCATTTGAATCGGTTTATCGATAAATCAAATCGATTATTTGTTATCGGTTTATCGATATCGATTTCGAAATTTTCCTTATCGAGTTATCGATTTCGATTTCGATTTTGTCCTCTTCGGTTATCGGTTTATCGATAAACCGATAAGATATACTAGAAAGACAAATATACCCTTATTCTATAATACCCTTTCCTTTACCCTAAGTCCCTAACCCTATTATTTCCTCTACCCTTTACGTCCAACTTTCAAACCATTTATTTCCGTCTCAACCTATTTCTTGGCCCAAATCCGGTTTTCCCAATCTCTTTGTTTTCTCGTAATCTTGGCACAATTCTGAGGTCTAGAAGAAAACCCAATTTCATAGTTTGCTTTGTTCTGGAGGATGAGAAGTTGAATACTCAATTTGACAAGTTGAATGCTCAATTAGAGACCGCGACAGAGGAGATTTACTTATCCTCTGTTGAAAGGCTGAGTCAGCTTCATTAGATTCAATCTAGTATACATGATTTGTAATTGCTCATACACAATTCAGTATCGTCCACAAAATGAAACATGATCCCCCACGGTAAAGCTAGTTATTTCATTGTCATAGATTATTAGAGTAGCAGAACACAACAGAGGAATAATCAAATGAATTTTTTTCTAACAATATATATAATTGTAGAGTACCTTATTAAATAGGAAAAGTCATGATAGAACATCGTACTCATGATAGACGTTTATTCTGCAGGTTGCTTGTCTGAATTTGTTTTTCAAGACATACTTAAACACCTTATTAACTTGTTTCATGGATAATAAATTCTTTTTCTTCTATATACGCGATCGAGTTAGAGTAGCAGACCCCACACACAAAAAAAAAAGATCAAAAGATGACCAGAAAAGAAGAAACGATAGGATTCAGAAGTTGGATAATTAACTGACTTTTGAACGAAAAGTAACAAATAAATTAGGAGATAAAAATTTAGGAGAAGATCTCAGCGACGCGTTTAGCCGTAAAATTGGCTAGGAAAAAATCGGAGAGGTTTACTTATCTTCTGGCTGCGGTTATGTCTAGTTTTGGGATTACTTCCTTGGCTATTATGGCCGTCTATGGCAGATTTTCATGGCAAATGGAGGTATGATACACTTCATAATTATTTCCCACTTTACTATTCTTCTCGTTTTTTCTTATTTTTAGAAAAATTGCTTTTTACTGAATTTTCTAATATTCTGTTTAGGGTGGAGAACTGCCTTTAATTGAAATGTTTGGTACATTTGCTCTCTCAGTTGGTGCTGCTGTAAGTTTCTTCTTTTCTCTATCTTTTAGCGTCTGCTGTAAGTTGCTTCTTAGCTTCTTTTTGTCCATATTAGTTAGACGTGTTTATAGCGATATACTTTTTGTGGAATCCCGCAAATTTTCTTATTGGTGTAATCGATAACCGAATCGATAAGCCCCAAAAATCGATAAATCGAAATCGAAAAAATCGAAACCTTATTGAAACGATAACGATAATCATATGTACAAATTGATAATCGATAAGTAATTATCGATAAGGGTCAAAATCGAATCGATAAATCGAACGCACACCCCTATGGATAACGTTGAGCAACGTCTGCCTGAGTTCTACCGGAAGCTTGTTGCTATGGGATGGATTTGTTTCGCCCCTCTGCCTTGCAGGGAAAATGAGCAGTGGGTGAGGGAGTTCTATGCGAATCTCCCTGCATAAACATGAAAAAGCCGAAGATGAGGATTCGAGGAAAGATGGTACATTTCGGGGCAGAAGCTGTGAACAACATCTACCACCTCCCTGACCACGACATGGATCTGTTCCGTGAGAAAGATAAGCTTCCGGGGGATTGTTTAGCTTCCAAGCTATGCCCGGGTGTGAGTGTGCCTTGGGCATTGGATAAGAAATCAATCACCTCCCAAAAGTTCACCGCTGAAGCCAAGATATGGCTAGCTATTGTGTGCAGCCGTGTCTCTCCAGCGTCCAACATCTGGAATGTGCCGATACTGAGAGCACTGATGGTATCTTGTATCCTTGACGGCATTCCACTCAACGTTGGCAACATCGTTGTCAGTGAGTTAAAAGAGTACCTTCGCCTGGGTGGTACGTCACTTATATTCCCATCTCTCATCACTGAATTATGTCAGGTGGCTGGGGTGGAGGAGGATCTGGGGGAACACTGGGTAGATCCGGGTAAGCCTATCCACCCCTTGAAGAAGAGAGGAGAGGGTGGAGTTGTCAAAATCAAGAAGAGAAAAGTGGTATTGCCTCCTCAGGCTGAGCAGGTTAGTCAGCCTTCTCCCTCCACCGGTGGCCCATTTGCTGTGCTTTCTGAGGAGAGGAGGCAAGTTCGCGAGCTGGTATCTTGACTTCCACAGGGACCGGGGGAAACATCTGAGGGGCCCTCTGCATATATTTCACAGGAAGACTTCAAGAAATACCTGGAAGATCAGAAGAAACAGGGGGCTCATTTGAAGCAGTTGGAGAAGGTACGCAGATTTGGCCACGGCACATGGTGGCTTGAGTACTTCTCATGCCAAGCTGGCAGGTGCACATGCCCGGATGAAGAAAAGGGAGAAAAATAGAGAGAAGTTCTTCATTCGTATGTTGAAGGATGTGAAGGGACTATTTAAGGTGTTGAAGCCTCAGGAGCCATTGCCATCGACTGAGCCGGAGGAAGAGGATGATATTCCAGCTCCTTGGTCCGAGGAGGAGAGAGAGGGGAGGGTGACAGATTCTTACAACGAGGGGAGTACATGATGCAGTATCCAGGGGCACCGTTCATCATTTTCACTTTACTTGTTAGATTTCAGGTTGAGGTGGCCTCTTTGAATAACTGTGATTTGGGGTGTAACTATTTCTTTACTTTCTTGTAGTTTTGGCGTTGGGATTTGGTTCTTATTTTCCAGTGACAACTTAGTTTGTGTTTTATCTTTTAGGTGGATTGGTATTCTGTTTTATCATGTTATTTATTACATTTCTATTATATGACACTGCCTGGTTGTCGTGTGGGTGGTTATGTTGAAATTATGTAGGGTATGTTTTATTTTGAGCGGTGATATCCTTGATCACCAGTTGGTCTTTTCTCTTTGTTCTATCCCTCCTCGAGGATAAATAGCTCTGTGGATTTCTTTTAGAGAATTGGTCTTGTAGCATAGGTATAATTTTGTTAATTTAGAAGGAATGAATGGTTTGAATTGAGGTTGTGCCCATAGGCTGACTTTGCGGCTTGTTTGGTGCCAACATGATTTACTTACGTGCTAACTTGTAGCTTCTTTTGAAAGAAATTAAGTGGTTGAAGCAGGGACTATTATCACACAATATCTCGTATGAATGCTTGCTCTTATATTCACAAAATAGTTTCTCAGCTTATATGTGGTTCCCTTTTGAGATTCACTGATTCCAATTATGGGCTTCATGCGAGTCAGATGTGTTCATTTCAGTATAGCACTCCTCAAGGAGGGGTGTTGGAATATCAGGTGTTGTCCCGTCATCGTCAAATTCATGTGATATTATGATTGTGCCGTGTGAGTCGTGAAACGGCTTGATAATTTCTTATGTGTTGAGATTCCGCGTAGTGATGAGGTTATGTGAGCAGGATGGCTCTTGAGCTTCAGATTATATATCGCACCTCAATGGTGCTTGAGTTTTAAAGCATTTGGCTCTATCAGTTTCCCCAGAATGGTATTATGCACTTAGAGTGCTTGTGACCGGTATTCGGTGATTTGTAATAGTGAGCAAATTCAGCTCCGTGTATATCTCCTTATGTAAATTTTATGATGGGACCGGGTGGCACGTGGCCACAGGTATGTTATTTGGATCAGGTTGCACGCCGCAACAATGTGATGATGGGTACGGTTCCCTATATTTATTTCTCTTATGTTATACTTCCTGTATTATGAGGAAAATTCATATTAGTTGCGTGAGTTGAGTAGTCCCTTCCCGAGTCATTTCCTTATGTATCATATTCGAATAGTGGCCTATTGGCGCATTATGGCATCATGTGAGACTATTGGTCATGTCTGGGGTGATTGGTTGTCTGAGCAGCTCATACTAGGTGAGACGAGATTTATAAATCTTGGATCGGTGTGATAAGATTATGTGAAGTATATTATAGGTCAAATACCAGTATTTGGTTCATAATGAGGTGATGATATAAGTCAAGAGGAAAGATTTCAATGTTTGGATTAACTCTGTAGTTGGTTAGGAATTTCTACACATCTCCTCCGTTGTGGTGGTATCGTCAGCATTATAGCAGGATGTATGTATGTATATTATAAGGTGCATTGGGAGCATCAGATTCATAGAATTTTGGCTATTAAGGTTTAGGTACTTACATTGTGGTTAAGTGATGAATTATGCGGTGCATAGTACTGATTCAGCAAGGGTATGCAATTGTGTTCTGTGCATCGTGTGGTAGTTGATATGGTGTTCATATATTAGAAACAGGCATGGCAGATAATTTCAAGTGTTGGAACTGGGGTCTGAGCTTATTGTATGGATAAGAGGGAATATCTTCAGATTTGATCAAGCTAATGTGCTCAACTGGGTTGTGGAAGCACGGGCAGGTGCACAAGGTGTTAAACAATGATTCCAGATAACTCAAGAGAAGTTCTTGGCACGTTCGAGGATGAACGTCTGTTTAAGTGGGGGAGAATGTAACGACCCGACCGGTCGTTTTAAGCTTTAGCGCGTCGTTTAGTGATTGGAAGTCATGAACAACTTCATTTTAGGTATTATGACTTGTGTGTATGGTCGGAGTTGAAATTCGGGAAGTTCGGAGTCAAATTGAAAGGAAAATTCTCATTTCGGAAGCCTTAAGTTGGAAGAATTGACTAAGATTGGAATTTGAAGTAAACAACCTCGGAATCAGGATCTGAAAGATTCAGCAAGTTTGTATGATGATTTTGGACTTGGTCCTATGTCCGGATCGGGTTTTGGATAACCCGGGAGCGTTTCGGCGTATATTGTGGAAGTAGTATTTTAGAAGGATTTCATAAGTTTGGGTTGGAAGGCATTTCAGTGTTATGGATGTCGGTTTGTGATTTCGAGTCTGGGAATATCTCTGTATGGTGATTCGGGAGTGGGGAGCGCGATCGGAAGTGAATTCGTATGTCCGTAGGTCATTTTGAAGTCATTTGGCTAAAGATAGAAATTTGAAGGTTTTTGAAGAATCTGATTGGAAGTGAAAATTTTGATATGGGGGTCGGAATGCGATTCCGAAAGTTGGAGCAGGTCTGTAATGACAAATATAACTTGTGTGCAAAATTTGGGGTCAATCAGATGAGATTTGATGGGTTTCGGCGTCGGAGGTAGAAGCTTGAAAATTCTAAGTTCTTAAAGATTGGATTGGAGAGCGATTCGTCGTTTAGATGTTGTTTGATATGATTTGAGGCCTCGAACAAGTCCATGTTATGTTTTGGGACAGGTTGGTGTGATTGGATAGGGTCCCGGGGGCCTCGGGTGGATCCGGGTGGTTAACGGATCAATATTTGAAGTTGATGAAAAACTGAAGTTGTTGTCATCTGGTGTGACCGCACCTACGAGGCTTTGGGCGCTGCAGGTGCGAGTTAGCTGGAGCTGAGGGGGCCGCATGTGTGAGAGTTTGGGCGCACCTGCGGAAGCGCAGGTGCGGAAATGAGGCCTGGGCAGATTGTTTTTAAACGAGAATTTGGACATTTCTTCTTCTATTTCTATTTGGTATGGGCGATTTTTGAGGAGCTTCAGGAAGGAATTTCGTCAAGGATCACAAGGTAAGTTGTTTCTACTTATTTCCAAGTTAAATACAAGGTTATTTCATGGATTTGAACATGAAAATGGGGAAAATTTAATGAAAACCTAGGGATTTGGTAATTTGGATTTTAGCCACGAATTGAGCATGGATATTTGAGTAAATTGTATATTTGAACTAGTAAAGCTATGGGTAGATTTTACCTTCGAGAAATTTTGGAATCCAGGCACGCGGGCCCGAGGGCATTTTTGTCAATTCATTAGCGGAGTTGGAAAATTATATAATTTAAATTTGTTGCAATTATTAGAGTGAATTTTCATTGCTTGGCCCGTTATTTGGTAGTTTTGGGGCGTTGTGCATCAAATTTGAGTCGTTGGGAGGGCTTGGAAGCCGGTTATGAAGTTTCGGAGCGAGGTAAGTCTCATTTCTAACTTTGTGAGGGGGAATTGTCCCCCTAGGTGAACTAATTAAATATGTGTTACTATTTGTGGGGGCTACGTACGCACGAGGTGACGGGAGTCCGTGCGTAGCTACTGTTATGCCATGTCCGGGTAGTCTAGGACCCACTAGCATTCCTTACCTGTTGTACTTGTGATTTTACCAATGATATTAGCCTGGTGATATTATCGAGTTAGTAATAGAATACTTAAAAAGGTCAGAACTTATTTTCCTTAATCATTTGAGAAGAGAATGGGTCCTTCCTTGCATAATTGTGTTCCGGATGAATCAGTGTTATTTAAAACCTTATCAAACTTGGCAAATGAATTTCCAGAAATGATTTAAATACTATCTTCATGTTCACCTAAAGAGAATTTTTATCATTTTCTTGAGAAGTTGTTTTCTTGATAAAAATGCGGATTATTATGTGAATACGTGTACCTATAAGCACCTGAGTCTCAGGTATGATTCGCGAGCAGGTTAACCTTACTATTATTATGTTGACCGCGTCGCATGATCGATTCGCGAGCGGGGAAAATAGATGCATCTATGGTTCGAGCCGTTCGGCCAAAACCTCGCAGGTGCGGTCACACCAGATGACAGCAACCTCAGCTTTCTCTCAACTACAAATTTGATCCGTTAACCACCCGGAATCCACCCGAGGCCCTCGGGACCCCGTCCAATTACACCAACCTGTTCCAAAACATAATGCGAACTTGCTCGAGGCCTCAAATCACACCAAATAATATCGAAACAACGAATCGCTCTTCAATTCAAGCTTTATGAACTTTGAAATTTTCAACTTCTACATTCGATGCCGAAACCCGTCAAATCACGTCCGAATGACCCCAAATTTTGCACACAAGTCACATTCGACATTACAGACCTGCTCCAACTTTCAAAATCGCATTCCGACCCCGATATCAAAATTTTCACTTGCGGTCGGATTTTCTAATAAACATTCAAATTTCTATCTTTAGCCAAATGACTTCAAAATAACGTACGGACATCCGAATTTACTCCCGGTCGCGCTCCCAACTCCAGAATCACCATAGGGAGTTGTTCCCAGACTCGGAATCCCAAACGGATATCAATATCACTGAAATGTACTTCAACCCAGACTTAGGAAATTTCTTCTAAAATGCTAACTTCCACAATATACGCCGAAACGCTTCGAGGTTATCCGATACCAGATCCGAGCATATGCCCAAGTCCGAAATTATCATACGAACCTGATGGAACTTTTAAATCCTGATTCCGAGGTCGTTAATGCCAATCTTAGTCAATTCTTCCAACTTAAGGTTTCCGAAATGAGAATTTTCTTTCCAAATTGACTCCGAACTTCCAAAAAATCAGTTCCGACCATGCTAACAAGTCATAATACATGAAATGAAGCTGCTCATGGCCTCAAACCACCGAACGATGCGCTAGAGCTCAAAACGACCGTTCGGGTCGTTACACGAGGCTAGGGGTCCATTCCCTTCACTCATACTGATGAGAATTTGACTCCACGAGAAATTGAACAAAAGGCTGCTGAATTAGACTATTTCTTGCATGTACCAATTGAAGTATTTTGAGAATTTGAGATATCAGTATCAGGAAACAATATTCTGAATTTCTTCATTCGAAGTGAATTCTTAACTTTTTTCTAGATTCTTTCTAGATTCAAAGACTAACCACAAAATCACAAAGAAAATAGATTCATTAGTCTGATATGTATAAAACTAATGTGTGTAAGAAATATTCGATCGCATAGAGTGTACAAATGGGTTGATTAACAATTCAGTATGATGACCGTCACTTGTTGGTTCTTCAGGACAGGGTCCGTCGAGGTGATCACCAAATGAAAAAAAAGAAAAAAAAAGAAAGCATTCACTCCTCTTTTCTATGTTGCATCTATAGTATTTTTGCCATGATGGATTTCTTTCTCAGTTAATGAATGTCTGGAATCTTGGGTTACTAATTGGTGGTATACTAGGCAATCCGATTTGTTTTTTAATAATATTCAAGAAAAGAGTCTTCTAGAAAAATTCATACAATTAGAGGAACTCCTCTTCTTGGACGAAATGAACAAGGAATACTCGAAAACACATCTCAAAGAGTTTGGGATAGGAATCCATAAAGAAATGCTCCAATTAATCAAGATACAAAAAGAGAATCGTATTCATACGATTTTGCACTTCTCGACAAATATCATCTGTTTTATTATTCTAAGCGGGTACTCAATTTTGGGTAATGAAAAACTTGTTATTCTTAACTCTCGGGCTCAGGAATTCCTATATAACTTAAGTAACACAGTAAAAGCTTTTTCTATTCTTTTATTAAATGATTTATGTATCGGAATCCATTCACCCCACGGTCGGGAATTAATGATTGGCTCTATCTATAAAGATTTTGAATTTGTTCATAATGATGAAATTGTATCTGGTCTTGTTTCCACCTTTCCAAACATTCTCGATAAAAGTTTTAAATATTGGATTTTCCGTTATTTAAATCGTCTGTTTCCATCACTTGTAGTAATTTATCATTCAATGAATGGCTGATAAAGGATTCATTGATGTTAATCTAATGCAATTAGAATGCTTGGTACTTTGTAGTTGTACATAAGCAAAGTATTGAAAATCGTTTTTACTCTTTCTATTTCTAACCATCGGGGAGATTCATCCTATATTATTCCTAGATTATTCTAGCAAATAGCAGAATCGTGGATAGGGAACTATACTAGCGACCTACCCAATTTATTGTTGAAATTTTCGCGATCAATGGTTGGACCATGCAAACTAGAAATGTTTTTTCTTGGCTAAAGAAACAGATTACTCGATCTATTTCCATATCAGTCATGATATATATCTTAACTCGTGCATCCATTTAAAGTGCATATCCCATTTTTGCACAACAGGGTTATGAAAATCCACGAGAAGCGACTGGGCGTATTGTATGTGCCAATTGCCATTTAGCTAATAAGCCCGTGGAGATTGAGGTTCCACAAGCGGTACTTCCTGATACTGTATTTGAAGCAGTTGTTCGAATTCCTTATGATATGCAACTGAAACAGGTTCTTGCTAATGGTAAAAGGGGGGGGTTGAACGTGGGGGCTGTTCTTATTTTACCGGAGGGGTTTGAATTAGCTCCTCCCGATCGTATTTCTCCCGAGATGAAAGAAAAGATTGGCAATTTGTCTTTTCAGAGCTATCACCCTAATAAAAAAAATATTCTTGTGATAGGCCCCGTCCCTGGTAAATAATATAGTGAAATAACCTTCCCTATTCTTTCCCCGTACCCTGATACTAAGAAGGATGTTCACTTCATAAAATATCCTATATACGTAGGCGGGAACATGGGAAGGGGTCAGATTTATCCTGACGGAAGCAAGAGTAACAATATTATTTATAATGCTACAACAGCAAGTATAATAAGCATAATCATACGAAAAGAAAAAGGTGGATATGAGATAACCATAACAGATGCGTCAGATGGACGTCAAGTGTCCCGGACCAGAATTTCTTGTTTCCGAGGGCAAATCTATCAAATTTGATCAACCATTAATGAGTAATCCTAATGTAGGCAGATTTTGTCAGGGAGATGCAGAAATAGTACTTCAAGATCCATTACGTATCCAAGAATCACATGAGTCTGAATTTCATATTTACGTATGTGAAAAAAAGTATAAATATCTTCATATACCAAACGCTCGCTAATAAGTACTGCATCTTCAGAATTGTAACCCTCCCACGGCATATAAGCTACTAACACGTTTTTCCCCAAAGCAAGTTCGTCACCAACCGTAAAAGCACCATCCGCTAAAATTTGTCCCTTTTTAATGCATTTACCCCGAGGAACCTGGAGTTTTGATGCATAAAAGTATTTTTATTGGAACGTTGATATATAACTAATGGAATACTTAGAATATCTCCATTACCTGCTAAAAGAATCTTGTCAGTATTGGTATAAACGACCCTTCCCTCGCGTTCGGCTATAGCAAGATCCACCGAATCTTGAGCTGCTTGTCGTTCCAACCCAGTTCGAACAATGCATTTCTCGGAGCGAGAAAGAGGAAGTGCTTGACATTGCATATTAGAACTCATTAAATCTCGATTCACATCATTATGTTCAATAAAAGGAATGAGGGAAGCTCCAAAAGAAAAATATTGAAAAGGAAAAATACTTCGAAGATGAACCTGTTCCCATGCAATAGTCAAGAATTCTTGACGGTATCGAGCTGGAACAACCTGTTCTTCCTGAATATCCCGATTTAAGGCTAAAGAATTTCCTGCCGCTACCATATAGTATTCATCTCTACCTGGTGATAAATAAAGCATCCGTACCCCGGTTGACCTCTCAGAAAGTTCATAAAATGGGCTTTCTGGAGATCCCCAATGACCAGTCCTCGCATGAATTGCTAAGGATCCAATAAGTCCAACATTGATTCCTTCAGATGTGTCAATTGGGAAAATACGCCCATAGTGACTAGGATGGATATCTCGTATCCGAAAACTAGCAGTGCACCCTGTCAGTCCTCTAGGGCCCAAATAACATAATTTTCTCCCATGAACTATTTGTGTCAATGAGTTAGTTTGATCCAAAACTTGAGATAATGGGTGTAAACCAAAAAAAGGATTCATAAGTAGTTGTTAATGGAGTTGAGGTTTCCAAATTTTGAGGTTTCGGTATCAATTTATGCCGAATTGCTCCACATATCGTCCCCCGAACAACATTTTCTAAACGAACCAGAGCCAACTTGATCTTGTAAAAGATCTGCTACAGAATGAATATGTTTATTTTTCAAATGATTCATATCGTCAAGTGCACCCATTCCAAATTTCAGCCCAATCAAATGATCAGTCGCTGCCAATATATCTCGTGGTAACAAAAATGTATTGTCCTGGGGTATATCAAGGTTCAATCTTCGGTTCATATTTCGTCGACCAATCCTTCCTAATTCACATCTTTGTTGAAAGAACTTCTTTCGTAATTCCTTACATAAGGATTCAAAAAATACCGATCGCCACCTACACAAGCAAATTGTTGATAAAACTCCAAAATGACATTTTCTATTGACCCAATTTTTTCTCTCTCCTTATCACTCAGAAAGACAAAAAAAATTCAGGATAGCAAACATTTTCTAGAATTTCTCTTAGATTCAAACCCATAGCCGATGATAAAACTAGAATAGATATTATTTGTTTCCTACTTACACGAGCCCATATCCTTGCTTTTCTATCAATTTCTAATTCTGATCTTCCTCCCCAATCTGATATTATGGTGCCGGTATAGACCGAAATTCTGTTATGGTCCAATTCTGATCGGTAAGAAATACCGGAACTTTGCAATATTTGATTGGTCACAATTCTATATATTCCACTGACTATAGAAGTTCCCAAGGAATTCATTAGAGGAATATTTCCGACAAAAAATGTTTGTTCTTGCATATCCCTACTGCTTTTTTAAATTAATCCCGCGGATACATATAATTCAGAAGAATATGTGAGTGATTCATACACAACATTTCTTTCCTTTATCAAGGGTTCGACCAATTGATATGTTTTCACAAATAATTAAAATTCAATTTCTTGATCTGTATCTTCGATTTTTGGAAACTTATAAAGTTCTTCTGTCAAACCTTGATCAATGAATGTACAAAATCCTTCAAGTTGTATCTGATTAAATCCAGGTATTGTAGATATTCCCTCATTTCCATCCCTGAGAATTTTTAATTTCCCATTTGTAAAAAAATACTGTTATTGGTTCATTCTTCATCTAATTAGATAGATTAGATAACTGATCTAACAATGATGGCATTTCTATTTTATTTACCGAATCACATGAAATTTTACCCAACTCCATATATGGAATGTATGAAATACGTATGAACGGAGGAAGAAAGAGAATTTCTACTTAAATTGAATTGGAATTTATTGGAATTTTCAACAGATACAAATGGAAAGAAATTGATAAAACATCCCTAGAAATAGACTTCTGCTACTTAGACTTATTAATTAAGTCATAGGATTTTGTATAGAATATCATTCCATTTCTACCATTATTATGCTAATACATATTCCAACCTGCTTGAATACTAGAAAAATAAATGGATTCGACATTTGATATTTTCGCTGAGATAAAGGCATAAAAATAAGAAAGAATATATAGAATTAGAATCAGTTTTTAGCATTTAACCCCCTGTTATGTTATGGATTTCGTTGTTCAAAAAATAATTTGTAGATAAGAGAGAGATTTTGTTTACGGATTTTTGAGTAAAATACGATTGTGAAGTGTATAAAAAGAAGGTTTGTATGGCTTAACCACTTGTGGAGATATCTATAATATACGTCTTTCTTCTCTTTTATTAATTTATTGGCGTTCTCTGTTCTATTTGGGGCAACACGATGTCTCGATTGGGTTATATGATGTTAGCTCTTGGTATGGGGTCTTATCGAAGCACTTTATTTCATTTGATTACTCATGCTTATTCCAAAATATTATTATTTTTAGGATCTGGATCCATTATTCATTCAATGGAAATTATTGTTGGATATTCCCCAGCTAAAAGCCTAAATATGGGTCTTATGGAAGGTTTAAGAAAATATGTACCAATTACCAAAATCACATTTTTATTAGGTACACTTTCTCTTTGTGGTATTCCATCTCTTGCTTGTTTTTTGTCCATATATGAAATTCTTAATGATAGTTGGTTGTATTCGCTAATTTTCGCAATAATAGCTTGGGCCACGGCGGGATTAACCGCATTTTATATGTTTCGGATCTATTTACTTACTTTTGAAGGTCATTTAAACGTTCATTTTCAAAATTATGGTGGGAAACAAAAAAACCCCTTCTATTCAATATCTCTTTGGGGTAAAAATGGAGTTAAGAAAAACTCTTGTTTATTAACTATGAATAATAATGAAAGTACTTTTGTTTTCAAAAACTAAATATTCAATTGATAAAAATGGAAGAAAGATGACAACACCGTTTATGACTATTGCTCATTTTTAGCATAAAGCGGTTTATTCATATCCTTATGAATCAGACAATACTATGCTATTTCCAATATTTATATTATGACTTTTTACTTTGTTTGTTGGATCTCTAGGAATTCCTTTCAACCAAGAGGGAGGGAATTTGGATATATTATCAAAATGGTTAGCTCCATCTATAAATCTTTTGCATCAAAAAGCGAATAATTCGATGGATTGGAATGAATTTTTAAAGGATGCAGTTCTTTCAGTCAGTATAGCTTATTTCAGAATATTTATAGCATCCTTTTTATATAAACCCATTTATTCTTCTTTAAAATTTTTTGAGTTAATTAATTCTTTTGTTAAAAAGGGTCCTAAGAGAATTTTGTGGGACAAAATTATAAATGGCATATATTATTAGTCATATAATCGTGCTTACATAGATGCTTTGTATACAAGATTCTTTATTGGTGGGTTAAGAGGATTAGCTGAATTTACTCATTTTTTTGATCGACGAGTAATTGATGGGATGACTAACGGGGTTGGGGTTATTAGTTTTGTATACGGTTAAAATCGGGAAGGCCAATTCACGTCTATTGTGACATGCTGTAACGATTCGGCCGGTCGTTTTGAGAATTTAAGATCCGTTCGGTGGTGTAAGGTCATAAAAAACTTCATATTGTGTATATCGATCTAGGTGCATGGTTAGATTCAGTGACTGGATAATCCGAAGTCGAATTGGAAGGAAACATTTCAGTTTTGGAAGCCTAAGTGAGGGAAGATGACCGGAGGTTTGACTTTTGTGTAAACAGCCTCGAAATAAGTTTTGGGTGATGTCAACAGCTTCGTATGATGATTTGGACTTAAGTGCGCGTCCGGAATTGGTTTTGGAGGTCCGTAGAGTAATTTGAGGTAATTCGGCGAAAGTTAGAATTTCGGCGATTTCGGCCGATAGGTGAAATTTTGATATCGGGCTCGGAATGGAATTTTGAGAGTTTTTGTAGGTTTGTGATGTTATTTATGACTTGTCTGTAAAATTTAGCATCATTCCGGGTAGAATTGATAGGTTTTGGCACGAGTTTTGATATTTGAAGATTTGAAAATTTATAAGTTTGATCTTTGGTTTGATTCATCGTTTTGGTGTTGTTTTATGTGATTTGTAACCTCAGGCGAGTCCATGTTAGGTTATATCACTTGTTTGTGCGATTATACGGGGTCCCGGGGGCCTCAGGTGTGTTACGGATGGGCTTCGGGTCAAATTTCTTCTAATCTTAACTGCTGTTAAGTTTTCTATCTTCCCTTCTATGCGATCGCATAGGTGAGAACACGATCGCATAGTGTTCTGCAACCCACCCCATTTTTCTTTCATCGCATTCGCACATATGGCTTCGCGATCGCGTACATACAACCCCTCCCTTCAATGCGTTCACACCTCCACCCCCGCGTTCGCGTAGTACAGTTTGGTCAATGGACATTTCTTTTTCCTTCTGCGATCGCACTCTTATGCTCGCGAACACACTGTGCATATTTTTGCAGTGGCTATTTCCCTCATATGCGATCGCATAGAACCTTTTGGTCAGTAACATTTTTCCTCTGCGCGATCGCATGTAATTTCTCGAGATCGCGATGCTTAAAATTCTGGGCAGACAAAATATAACTCAAAATCGAGGGTTTCACCATTTTTATCACATTTTGACTTCTAGAGCTCGGTTCTTGGCGATGTTTGATGGGTTTTTCACACAATTCGATTGGGTAAGTGTTCTTCAACTAGGATTAAATATATTCCATGATTTTATCTTTATTTTCATCATTTTATTGTGTTTTGAGTTGAGGAAAATGTTGATTTTGAAAGAAAATTTCTAAAAAGAAAAATCGCGATTTGAGGGACCAAATGGTATCGAAATTTGGTAAATATTGTATGGTTGAACTCGTATCGGAATGGGTATTAGTATTTTGTAAAATTTGATGGGTTCCGAGGTGCGGGCCCGGGGGTCGACTTTTGGGTCGGTTTTTATATTTTGTAAAGATCAAAACTTTATTATTCGGAATAGTTCCTTATACGATTTATGTGTGTTTTGAAGTTGTTTTAGTTGGATTTGAGCCGTCCGGAGGTCTTTTCGCCTGAGAAGTCCATTTTAGAGTACCGAGTTGTCGTCTTTGAGGTAAGTATCTTGCCTAACCTTGTGTGGGGGAATTTCCCCTTAGGATTTGAGTCTTCTATGTTGATTGTAGCCCGTGTACGCGAGGTGACGAGTGCGTACACGGACTTATTTACAAATAGGTTGGTCTTTTAGGGTTCTTAGGTCCTTATACACCTGTGTATGATGTTGTAATTGATATGACTGCGTTCTTGATTGCTAATTTCATCCTTTCCTTCTTAAATTAGAATTACTTGCTTTTAGATTTTCCTGGTTGGTTATCTGATCTTAATTGACTTAGAGATTTTACCTCTTCTATCATGACGTTATATTTTTTGTCATAAACTGCCTACTTAGCAAGAATTTGTATCATCTCGCCCTATAATTGTACCGTAGTAATTGGAATATCCATACGTCGGTGTCAAGCATGCCCGTGAGTCGTATATTGTGATTTATGTGATTTTCTCTTAAGTGTTACTTAGGTTTAGTAAGATAATTATCCATGTTGCCTACTACTGATCATTGGTTCAAGATGGGTTTTATTCTGTGAAGCTAATTGTTTAGGCGAAATTTGTTATAGTTATTTCCCTTGCCGGGATGATTTGGTTTCCTATTATTGATTTGAATATTGTGTATTCGTTGTTATGTCTTGTTTCTCTCTGGTTAAGTTGTGTTCTTTATGCTCATTATTTCCCTTCGGTGGTTATTCCTTGTGAATGAGTTCTATTGTGCTGGTGACTTAAGTTCTTGATTTGATTGGCCGTTGTACATAGCATTTCTATCTTTTGTTGCCTTGTGATTGTTGTGGCGATGTACGATGTTTCTATCTTGTTGTGGTTGTTATCTCTGTTAGCTGCATTGCATATTTAAATTGGGACTACGGACGTATTCCGGGAGCTTTCCCCATGTACTGCATATTTAAATTGGGACTACGGACGTATTCCGGGAGATTTCCCCCTGTACTACATATTTACTTTGGAACTACGGACGTATTCCGGGAGATCCCCCTGTACTGCATGACAAATTCTGAGCTACGGACAGAGTTCCGGTAGATTTATCTTCAAGAGATTATGATCGAAAGATATATATTGAAAAGTATAGCTGAAAAGCATTTATTCTGAATAAAACTATGTCTGAAGGACTTTTATTTCAAAGGTATATTTGAAAAGCATTTGTCTTGCAGAAAACAATATTTGAAAGGCATTTATCGGGGAAGTATATTTGAAAATCCTTTATTTTGAAGGAACTATGTTTTGAAGATTTCTCTTTATGCATATATATATATTTCAAAGAAAGTATATTTTAAAGAAAGTTTCTATTTGAAATGATTATATTAGAAGCTTCAATATAACACTCGAAGTATTTTCTAAAAACACTTGGGGTTGTTGGCTAAGGCCTGACGTGGAAATTGTTGCAGTGCTGAATTATTACTTGTTCTTGTCGTGTTGCGGTTTCCGGTATTCGGGCTGTGTTCCTGTCCCTCCTTCTGTGTATTACCATGATCTTTCGTTGTATTTTACTGTATTTTTCCTTCCGCTTGAACTTGTTATGTGTTAATCACATTGTGTAGTCATTAAATAGACGTCATTTTCTGTTATTCCCATATTTATGTCCTTTTGATTTATTAGACCAGTGAGTGTCCTGACTAGTCCTCGTCACTACTTCACCGATGTTAGTCTTAATACTTACTGGGCACCGCTGTGGTGTGCTCATTCTACACTTCTGCACATTTTGTGCGAATCCAAGGTTTTGCATAGCAGTTGATCGATAGCTAGCAGCGAGATTGCTGTTGTGGAGACTCAAGGTAAAAACCGCTCCAGCGTTCGCGGTTTCGGAGTCACCCTCCTATGTTCTGTTTGCACTGTTGTAATTATTTCTAAACAGTGGTATGCTTAGGAGTTTCTTGTAACCTCTTTAAAGCTTATGAATTATACTTACCGGGCTTTGGGAAAAGTGTAAAGTGTTGAGATTTATTTCAAAAAGCACTTAATCGATTCTTGTACAATAATTTGATGGTTGTTAATAATAGGCTTACCTAGTCCTTAAGTATAGGTTCCGTCACAATACTCAACTGAGGGAAAATTGGGTCGTGACACATGCGGTGGCTTAGTCACGTAAGATTCAAGGTATGGCCCGAAGTCCGACCTCGGACGCTCCTACGATTCGACTTCGAGGCAGTACAAGTTTGGGGTCAACGTAAGGAGGCAACACGATGATTGAGGCAAATATTTGTGACAAAGTACTTGTCACGACACGATTTAACCTCCGAAACTAGGTAATCCTAAATTTGAGGAAAATCTTAATTTAAAACGGCAAAATAAAGACAAAAAAGGAAAAATATAAATAGACATAACATAGCCGCTCGGCATGTACAAGTATAAATCTAAAAACCCGGAATATCACATTATAGTCACAAGCTCCTATACAGCTTAGCTCTATACAACGGGAAAATACATAGAAATCTCTACATAGACCGGAATGGAAGGTGACTCGGAGGATTCTGCGGACGCGGCAGAAACGGTCTCCTCGATAACACCTGCGACGACCACTAGCCACGTGGATGAGAACTCGAACCCGAATCTGCACACGAAAAACATGTGCATGAAAAGGCATGAGTACACCACATTCGGTACCCAGTAAGTGCCAAGCCTAACCCCAGTCAAGTAGTGACGAGGTCAGGTTAAGGCTCTACTGGATTTATAAATAAACAGTTTAGATAGTATGGAAAAGAAATAAGTTCTAAAGTAGACAGCTAAAGTGAATAAGCATAAATAAGACAGTAAAAATGGAGCCATCAACTCAGCACAACGTATCACACAATGAAATCTCCCAGGATACCATCTCGTAGTTCCAATTTAAATATGCAGTGCTGGGGGATCTCCCAGAATACGTCCGTAGTCCCTAATTTAAGTATGAAATGCGAAGTAAATGCCAATAAACATCATTTCTAACAGTGCATCAAAATACAGGTAGGAAAGCAGGGGAAAACTAACTAAACATGGCGCATAGAGTGTCAGTTAAGCAATTTAATATGGAAATAGTAGGCATGCTTTCCTAATCTAAGATGAACAATTAAACATGTAGAATGATGTAATAAAAGAACAAGGCACTGTATTATTTTTGAAGGAAAAAGTGGGATTTTTGCAGAAATGACCCATGTACGTACTTGTCACCTCACGTACTCGACGCCCACACAACAATTACATCAAAAGAACCTAAGGCAAATTCCCTAACACAGTGTTAGACAAGCCACTTACCTCTACAACTCTACTCAACTCGAAACCACGTTCTTGCCATGAGTACCCAACTCCGAATGGCCCAAATTTATTCAATTCAATTGCATAATGTAAATATCACTTTAAGAAATCAATCTAGCTAATTAGTTCGAAGCTAATACGCAAAATTACGAAAGTTGCCCAAAAAGTCTCCCGGGCCCACGTCTCGGAATCGGGTAAAAGTTACAAATTCCGGACACCCGTTCACTCACGAGTCTAACTTTACAGGAATTACTAGAATTGGATACCAAAGCCTCGATCAAAACTCAAAAACTCGTCCTAAGAACTTTATCCAAATTTTCTCAATTTTCCAACCCAAATTCGCAATTAAAAGGTGAATTTAAGTATAGATTCATGGAAATTAGTCAAAACCGAATAGGAATTACTTACCCAAATCGCCCAGGTGAAAATCTCTTAAAGAATCGTAATTCCCGAGCTCCCAATTTCAAAAACGTGAAAAATAGCTTAAACCCTCGATTTTGGGTTTTTACGAATCTTCCCAATTACACACTCAGTGCGATCGCGTAAGCACAGATGCGATCGCATAGAGTAAAATACACGGGCCCTCAGAATGCACTTTGTGAACGCGGAAGTCCTCATGCGCTTGCGTAGAGCAATGCTCCCTTCATTGCTGCCTCACACTCCAATGCGAACGCGACCTTGTCCCACGCGTTCGATTCAGCTGATGCCGTACCAACGCATTCGAACGCGTTCTCATGCGAACGCAGTGAACAACTCCCCCCAGTCTATCAAACCTACGCGATCGCGGTGTCCTTCACGCGATCGCATAGAAAGACACCGGCACCAGAAAATCTGATCCTTTCTAAGTCAAAGAATTTAGCCCGTTGAGCATCCGAACCACCCCCAAGGCCCCCGGAACATCAACCAAACCTACCAACCAGTCCTAATACCTCATTCGAACTTAGTCGAGCATTCAACCCACATCACATAACATCAAAATCAAGAATTATGCATAGATTCAAGCCTAAGAACTCATGAAATTTCCAAAATACACAACCGATGCCGAAACACGTCAAAACTAGTCTGAATGACCTCAAATTTTACACACATGTCATAAATGACACTACGGACCTATAGGCCACTTTCGGAATTCATTTCGAGCCCGATACCAAGATTTCACCTATCAGCTGAAATCACCAAAATTCTAACTTTCGCTAATTGAAGACTAAATCTATTACAGACCTCGAAAACATATTCCAGACACGCTCCAAACCCCGAAATCATTCAACGGAGCTAATAGAGTCGATGGAACTCCATTCTGAACCCATATTCACATAGTTCTAAAGCTTAAACTCAAATTTAGGGACTATGTGTCCCAAAACTCTCCGGAATCCACCACTAACACTCTGACAAGTCCCAAAAGCAGATACAACCGTGGGGAAAACAGTTATTAGGGGATGGGGGCGCAAACTCTCAAAATGACCGACCGGGTCGTTACATTCTCCCCCTATTAAGAAAATCGTTCGTCCTCGAACGAGGATAAAAACATACCTGAAGCTATGAAAAAATGAGGGTAGTGGCTGCGCATATCCTGCTCGGTCTCCCAAGTCGCCTCCTCGACCGACTAACCTCTCCACTGAACCTTTACTGATGCAATGTTCTTTGACCTAAGATTTCTGACCTGCCTATCCAATATAGCTACTGGCTCCTCAATATATGATAAACCCTTGTCCAGCTGGACTGAACTGAAATCCAAAACATGTGTCGGATCACCGTGATACTTCCGGAGCATCGAGATGTGGATACCGGATGGACTCATGCTAGGCTGGGAGGTAAGGCAAGCTCAAAAGTAACCTCCCCAACACACCGCAATATCTCAAAAGGACAAATGAATCTCGGACTCAGCTTACCCTTATTCCCAAACCTCATGACGCCCTTCATAGGCGATACCCGAAGTAAAACTTGATCACCAGCCATGAATGCAAAATCATGAACCTTCTGGTCCGCGTAACTCTTCTGGCTGGACTGAGCTGTGCGAAGTCTCTCCTGAATCACCTTCACCTTGTCCAGGGCATCCTAAACCAAATTTGTAACCAACAATCGAGCCTCGCCCAACTCAAACCATCCCATTGGAGACCGGCACCGTCTACCATACAAAGCCTCATACGCTGCCATCTGAATGTTGGACCGGTAAATGTTATTATAAGCAAACTCTGCAAGTGGCAAGTATTGGCCCCATGACCCTCCAAAATCCATAACATGCATGGAGCATATCCTCAAGAATCTGAATCGTGCGCTTGGACTTCCCGTCTGTCTGAGGGTGGAAGGCTGTACTCAACTCTACCCTGGTGCCTAACTCCTGCTGAACGGCTCTCCAAAACCGTGAAGTGAACTGTGTTCCTCTGTCTGAAATGAAAGATACTGGAATACCGTGAAGTCAGACGATCTCCCTGTTATAAATCTCAGCCAACCTCTCTGAGGAATATGTAGTCAACACTGGAATGAAATGGGTTGAATTGGTCAGCCGATCCACGATCACCCAAATAGCATCGAACTTCCTCAAAGTGCGAGGAAGTCCAACCACAAAGTCCATGGTGATCCTCTCCCACTTCCACTCTGGAAATTCAATTTGCTGAAGCAACCCTCCTGGTATCTGATGCTCATATTTGACTTCCTGACAATTTAGAAACTTGGCCACAAATCCAACTATGTCCTTTTTCATCCTTCTCCACCAATAGTGTTGTCTCATGTCCTGGTACATCTTCGCGGCACCCGGATGAATGGAGTACCGCGAGCTATGGGCCTCCTCCAGAATCAACTCCCAGAGCCCATCAACATTGGGCACACAGATACTGCCCTGCATCCTCATCACGCCATCGTCACCTATAGTCAAATCCCTGGCATCACCCCGCCGGATTCTGTCGTGAAGAACCAGTAGGTGGGGATCATCATACTAGGGCTCTCTGATGTGGTCATAAAGTGAAGATCGGGCGACCACACAAGCTTATAACTGGAAAGGCTCCGAGAGATCCAATCTCACAAACTGACTGGCTAAGGACTGAACATCTAAGTCTAAGGGCCTTTCAACCACCAGATGATATGCCAAACTCCCCAAACTCTCGCCCAGCGACTCAAGGCGTTGGCCACCACATTGGGCTTCCCTGGGTGATATAATATAGTGATGTCATAGTCCTTTAGTAACTCTAACCATCTCCGCTGGTGCAAATTGAGGTCCTTCTGCATGAACAAATGCTGCAAACTCCGGTGATTCGTGAAAATCTCATTGGGAACACCGTATAAATAATGACGCCATATCTTTAGGGCGTCAACAATCGCTGCCAACTCGAGATCATGAACTGGACAGTTCTTCTCATGTACCTTCAATTGTCTGGATGCGTAGGCAATCACCTTACCGTCCTGCATCAAAACTGCTCCAAGGCCAATCCTCGAGGCATCACAATAGACTGTATAGGATCCTTAACCCGTAGGCAATACCAACATTGGAGCTGTAGTCAGGACTGTCTTAAGCTTTTGAAAGCTCTCCTCACACTCCTCAGTCTACCTGAACGGAGCACCCTTCTGGGTCAATCTGGTCATAGGTGTTGCAATAGATGAAAATCCCACTACAAAGCGACGATAGTACCCAACCAATCAACGGAAACTGCGGATCTCAGTAGCTGATGACGGTCTAGACCAACTCTGCACCGCCTCCACCTTCTTCAGGTCTACCTTGATACCATCACAAGACACCACATGGCCTAAGAATGCGACAGAATCAAGCTAAAATTCACACTTACAAAATTTTGCATACAATTTCTTCTCTTTCAAAGTCTGAAGCACAGTCCTCAAATGCTGCTCATGATCCGCCTGTGACCGGGAATACGCCAAGATGTCATCAATAAACACAATGTCAAAGGAATCAAGATAAGGCCGGAATGCACTATGTATCAAGTGCATAAAGGTTGCTGGGGAAAATACCCTAGCACCCTGATAAGAGCCAGAACGCAAGTCAATCTTGGAAAATACCCTAGCACCCTGCAACTGGTCAAATTGTAACGACCCGGTCGGTCGTTTTGCGAGTTAGTGCCCCGATTTCCTAATAACTTCTTCTCCCATGCCTTATTATGTTAATGGAACTTGTCGGAGCGTTGAGCGGTGAAATTCAGAGTGATTTTGGTCATATAGTCCTTTAAGGTGAATTTTAACCTTAGAAATTGGGCTGTAGCTAGAGCTATGTGAAGACGGATCCGGAATGGAATTTCGTCGACTCCTTTAGCTCCGTTGAGTGATTTTGGGGTTAGGAGCGTGTTCGGAATGTGTTTTTGAGGTCAGGTGTAGATTTAGGCTTGAATTGGCGGAAGTTAGAATTTCGGCGATTTCGGCCGATAGGTGAGATTTTGATATCGGAATCGGAATGGAATTCCGAGAGCGACATCAGGTCCGGAATGTCATTTATGACTTATGTGCAAAATTTGAGGTCATTCGGACAGGTTTTGACGTGTTTCGGCGTCGAATGTGAATTCTTGAAAATTCCTAAGTTCTTAGGCTTGAATCTATGCATAAGGGATGATTTTGTTGTTATGGGGCGTATTTCTAAGGACCGACCAAGTTTGAATAAGGTATTCAGGTCAGTTGGTAAGTTTGGTTGAGGTCCCGGGGGCCTCGGGGTTGTTGCGGATGCTTAATGGGAGAGTTGGAAACCTAACAAAATTGCTGAACCATGCTTTCTTCAGGTGTTTCGCACCTGCGAGAGTTTTTTCGCAGGTGCGGACACGCAGTTGCGATAGGCTGGTCGTAGGTGCGATGGTGAGGGGGGTTGACCAATGGTCGCAGGTGCGACCTGGGTTCCACAAGCGCGGAACCGCAGGTGCGACCAAACGACCGCAGGTGCGGCCCCAGGGGACTTAAGTGATTTCCGCACCTGCGATGCATTTTCCTAGGTGCGGTTAAAGGGACTGCAGGTGCGAGATCCCTGTCTTGTTTATTCCAAAATCCGAGGGTTTGAAATTCATAAGTCCAAAATTGTTTGAGAGCTCGGGAATTTGCGATTTTCAGTGGGATTTTAAGAGAAGGATCATAGGTAACGTTTCCTAATCCTAATTCATTGTTAGACCATTAATCCCCATCGTTTTCCTTAGTTTAATTAACAAAAATGGGTGAAAAACCACGAAACTTGATGAAACTCCCCCAACCAAATCTGAGAATTTAGGGAGTTTTTAGCATCGGATTTCGAGAATTTCTTGTTCGAGTGAGTTCGTGAGTGGATGGGTGTTCGAAAAATATAACTTTTACCCGATTCCGAAACGTGGACCCAGGGGACTTTTTGGGCGAATTTCTTTATTTCGCGTATTAGCTTCGAATCTCTTAGCTATTTTGTTCCCTTGAAATGATATTTACATTATGTAATCATATTGAATAGATTTGTGCCACCCGGAGTCGGATACTCGTGGCAAAAGTGTGATATTGGGTTGAGTAGCGCAGTCGAGGTAGGTGGCTTGCCTAACTCTGTGTTAGGGATATTTCCCTTAGGCTTTTTAACTGATTTTCACTATAAAAACCCCGTGTACGTTAGGTGACGGGTGCGTGCATGGGTTATTTTTACTGGTTTTCCTTCGTTCTTTCTATATCATACCTCATTTTCAATTCTATTATTGTTGTGATCGTTTTAAACTGAGTAGCAACTTAAGTTTTAAACATGTCAACAGATTTTACCTCATTTTCCACTCACTATTACTATTTGAACCTTGATGAAGTATTTTACTCTATATTGCCTACTGTTTTTCTAAACTATTGAATTACGATGCATCCGGTATACATCTTGCACTGCATATTTAAGTTGGGACTACGGACCGAGATCCGGGAGCTTTCCCCATGTACTGCATTGCATATTTAAATTGGGACTACGGACCGAGATCCGGGAGCTTTCCCCATGTACTGCATTGCATATTTAAATTGGGACTACGGACTGAGATCCGGAAGCTTTCCCCCTATACTGCAATGCATATTTAAATTGGGACTACGGACCGAGATCCGGGATCTTTTCCCCTGTACTGCATAGCATATTTAAATTGGGACTACGGACCGAGATCCAGGAGCTTTCCCCCTGTACTGCATTGCATATTTACGTTGGGACTATGGGCTGAGACCCGGGAGCTTTCCCCATGTATTGCATTGCGCGATTATCTATTAAGTTATATGATGTGCTGAGTTGAGAGATACTTTACATTATTCTTCCTAGCTTTACTAAATTTTCGTTAATTATTTCCATTTATTTGCAACTGTTAAATTATAATTGTCTATTTTTAAAACTCGGTAGTGCCTCAACCTGACCTCGTCACTACTTGACTGGGGTTAGGCTTGGCACTTACTGGGTACCGAATGTGGAGTACTCACGCCCTTCTGCGCATGTTTTCCCCATGTTCAGATCCAGGTACCAGCGCTCAGTACCGGAGTCAGTAGAGCATCAGACCTTGGGAGAGCTTCCGAGTCCCCCTCTTATTCTAGTATCATTACAGTTAGCAGATAGGATTATACTTTTATTTCCATTTTCGTTATGTTGAGCCATAGAGTACAGCTTGTGATGTTGTAGATATTCCGGGTTTTGGGGCGAAGTAAACTGTAAATGCCGAGCAGCATGGTTATTAGCATTATTCCACTTCATTCTCTCTGTTTTGAATGGTTTTGCTTTTAATTCACTTAATATTTAGGCTTACCTAGTCGTCTAGACTAGGTGCCGTCATGAAACCTAGTTGGGGGGAAATTGGGCCGTGACAAGTTGGTATCAGAGCGTCTAGGTTCATAGGAGTTACAATGTAACAAGACGGTTTATTAGAGTCTTGCGGATCGATGCGGAGACGTCTGTATCTATCTTCGAGAGGCTATGTAACTGTTAAGAAAAGTCATACTTCTTGGAATTCCTTATCGTGCTAGTCAGTGTCATCAAAACTCTTAAACTCTATTCTATTATTGCTTACAGATGGTTCGTACTCGTACCGGACATAATGATGACCAGGCACCCGAGCCCCCAGTCAGAGCCACCAGAGGTAGGGGTCGGGGCAGAGAATGAGCACGCGGTGCCGTCCGAGCACCGGCTAGAGCAGAGGCAGAAGATCCCCCAGCAGCTACAGTTGGAGGGGCACCAGAGGTTTCTACTATTACTCCAGCCCTCCAGGAGACCTTAGCTCAGTTCTTGAGCGCCTTCAGTACTCTGTCTAAAGCGGGATTACTTCCGATAGCCCCAGCTACATCCCAGGCCGGGGGAGGGGCACAGACTCCCGCAACCCGTACTCCTAAGAAGAGGGTTCATATGGGGCAGGTTCCAGAGTATATCCCTATGCCTCCAGCAGCTCCAGTTCAGCATGAGGCCAGAGCAGCTGCATCGGAGTCTGAGCAGCTCTGTCTTGAGAGGTACAAGAAGTACCACCCACCTGAGTTCAGCGGATTAGCTTCAGATGACGCTCTGGGTTTTCTTGAGGACTGTCATCGCATTCTCCGCACTATGGGTATCGTGGAGACGAGTGGGGTCTCATTCACTGCTTTCCAGCTGGGGGGAGCAACTTATCAGTAGTGGCGTGCTTTTGATTTGGGCAGTCCGGACGAGGCAGCTTCACTTACTTGGGCTCAGTTCTCAGAGATGTTCCTACTTGAGTTTGTCCCTCAGAGCCTCAGGGATGCTTGGCGTGCAATGTTTGAGAAATTATGCCAGGGTACTATGACTGTGTCAGAGTACGCGGTCCGTTACAGCGATTTTGGCTCGTCACGCACCAGCTTTGGTTGCCACCGTCAGAGAGAAGAACTACCCTGTGCATGATCTTGAGTTCGGGTTATCATCAGTTGAAGATTCGGGAGCCGGATATCCCGAAGACTGCATTCATGACCATATATGGCCACTATGAGTTCCTTGTTATGTCATTTGGGCTGACCAATGCCCCAGCAGCCTTCATGCACCTGATGCACAACGTATTTCGGCCGTATCTTGATACTTTCTTCATCGTTTTCATTGATGACATTCTGGTATATTCTCGGTCCCAGGAGGACCATGGGCAACATTTGAGGATCGTACTTCAGACATTAAGGGAGAGGAAGTTGTATGCCAAATTTTCTAAGTGTGAATTTTGGCTTGATTCTGTGGCATTCTTAGGCCATGTGGTATCTTCGGATGGGATCAAGGTAGATCTGAAGAAGGTAGAGGCAGTGCAGAGTTGGTCTAGACCGACTTCAGCTACTGAGATCCGCAGTTTCCTCGGTTTGGCTAGGTATTATCGCCGTTTTGTGGAGGGATATTCCTCCATCTCAGCACCCATGACCAGATTGACCCAAAAGGGTGCACCTTTTATATGGACTGAGGAGTGCAAGGAGAGCTTTCAGAAGCTCAAGATAGCCTTGACTACAGCTCCAGTGTTAGTATTACCCACAGGTTCAGGGTCCTATACAGTTTATTGTGATGCTTCAAGGATTGGCGTAGGAGCAGTGTTGATGCAGGACGGTAGGGTGATTGCCTACGCGTCCAGACAGTTGAAGGTTCACGAGAAGAACTACCCTGTGCATGATCTTGAGTTGGCAGCGATTGTTCACGCCCTGAAGATATGGCGTCATTATTTATATGGTGTTCCCTGTGAGATATTCACAGATCACCGGAGTTTGCAGCACATATTCAGGCAGAAGGATCTTAATTTGCGCCAGCGTAGGTGGTTGGAGTTGCTCAAGGATTATGACATCACTATATTATACCACCCGGGGAAGCCAATGTGGTGGCCAACGCCTTGAGTCACCGGGCGGAGAGTTTGGGTAGTTTGGCATATCTTCGTGCAGCGGAGAGGCCCTTAGCCTTGGATGTTCAGTCCCTAGCCAGTCAGTTCGTGAGGCTGGATCTTTCTGAGCCTCACCGGGTATTTGTTTGCATTGTTGCTCGATCTTCTCTTTATGACCGTATTCGAGAGCGCCGGTATGATGATTCCAACCTTCGGGCTCTTCAAGATAGAGTCCGGCAGGGTGATGCCAGGGATGTGACCGTAGGTGATGACGGCGTGATGAGGATGTAGGGCCGCATTTGTGTGCCCAACAATGATGGACTTCGGGAGTTGATTCTTGAGGAGTCCCATAGCTCGCGGTATTCCATCCATCCGGGTACCGCGAAGATGTACCAGGATTTGAGACAGCACTATTGGTGGCGTAGGATGAAGAAGGATACAACATAGTTTGTAGCCAAGTGTCTCAATTGCCAGCAAGTCAAATGTGAGCATTAGAGACCGGGAGCATTACTTCAGCAAATTAGGCTTCTAGAGTAGAAGTGGGAGCGAATCACCATTGATTTTGTGGTTGGGCTTCCTCGGACTTTAGGCAAGCATGATGCTATTTGGGTGATTGTGGACCAGCTGACCAAATCAACCCACTTCATTCCAGTGTTGACTACGTATTCTTCTGAGAGGTTGGCCCAAATCTACATTCGGGAGATAGTCCGGTTGCACGGTGTACCGGTATCTATTATATCAGATCGAAGTCCTCAGTTCACCTCGCACTTCTGGAGAGCCTTGCATAGTGAGTTGGGTACCCAGATTGATCTCAGTACAACATTTCACCCCCATACAGACAGACAGTCTGAGTGCACAATTCAGATTTTTTAGGATATGCTCCGTGCCTGTGTGATGGATTTTTGAGGATCGTTGGATCGATTCTTTCCTCTTGCAGAGTTTGCCTATAACAACAGCTACCAGTCTAGTATTCAGATGGCACCGTTTGAGGCTTTGTATGGTAGGCGGTGTAGGTCTCCAGTGGGATGTGTTGAGCCGGGTGAGGCTAGATTGTTGGGTACAGATTTGGTCCAGGATGCCCTGGACAAGGTGAAGGTGATTCAGGAGAGACTTCGCACCGCTCAGTCTAGGCAGAAGAGTTATGCGGACTGGAGAGTTCGTGACTTGGCATTTATGACTGGTGATCGAGTTTTGCTTCGGGTATCGCCTATGAAGGGCATCATGCGATTCGGAAAGAAGGGTAAGCTGAGTCCGAGGTTCATTGGCCCTTTTGAGGTGTGGAAGCGGGTTGGGGAGGTTGTTTATGAGCTGTCCTTGCCTCCCAATCGGGCAGGAGTTCATCCGGTATTCCATGTTTCCCTGCTCCGGAAGTATCACGGGGACCCGACCCATGTTTTGGATTTTAGCTCAGTCCAGTTGGACAAGGATCTATCATATGTTGAGGAGCCTGTGGCTATACTGGACAAGCACGTCAGGAGGCTCAGATCAAAGAATATTGCCTCAGTAAAGGTTCAGTGGATGGGTCATCCGGTCGAGGAGGCGACTTGGGAGACCGAGCAGGATATGCGGAGTCAGTACCCTCATCTTTTCGCAGCTTCAGGTATGTTTCTATACTGGTTCGAGGACGAACAATTTTCTTAAGAGGGGGAGAATGTAACGACCCGGTCGGTCGTTTTGAGAGTTAGCGCCCCGATCCCCTAATAACTGCTTCTCCCATGCCTTATTATGTTAATGGAACTTGTCGGAGCAGTGAGCGGTGAAATTCGGAGTGATTTTGGTCATATAGTCCTTTAAGGTGAATTTTAACCTTAGAAATTGGGCCGTAGCTAGAGTTGTGTGAAGACAAATATGGAACGGAATTTCCTCAACTCCGTTAGCTCCGTTGAGTGATTTCGGGGTTAGAAGCGTGTTCGGAATGTGTTTTCGAGGTCGGGTGTAGATTTAGGCTTGAATTGGCGGAAGTTAGAATTTCGGCGATTTTGGCCGATAGGTGAGATTTTGATATCGGACTCGGAATGGAATTTCGTGAGCGACATCAGGTCCGGAATGTCATTTATGACATGTGTGCCAAATTTGAGGTCATTCGGACGAGTTTTGACGTTTTTCAGCGTCGAATCTGAATTCTTGAAAATTCCTAAGTTCTTAGGATTTAATCTATGCATAAGGGATGATTTTGACGTTATGGGGTGTATTTCTAAGGCCCGACCAAGTTTGAATAAGGTATTTAGGTCAGTTTGTAAGTTTGGTTGAGGTCCCGGGGGCCTCGGGGTTGTTTCAAATGCTTAACGGGAGAGTTGGAAACCTAACAAAATTGTTGAACCAGGCTTTCTTCTGGTGTTTCGCACCTGCGAGGGTTTTTCCGCAGGTGCGGACACGCAGGTGCGATAGGCTGGTCACAGGTGCGATGGTGAGGGGGGTTGACCAGTGGTCACAGACGCGACCTGGGTTCCGCAGGCGCGGAACCGCAGGTGCGACCAAACGACCGCAGGTGCGGCCCCAAGGGACTTAAGTGATTTCCGAACCTGCGATGCATTTTCCGCAGGTGCGGTTAAGGGACCGTAGGTGCGACATTCATAAGTACAAAATCGTGTGAGAGCTCAGGAATTGGCGATTTTCAGTGGGATTTGAAGAGAAGGATCATAGGTAACGTTTCCTAATCCTAATTCATTGTTAGACCATTAATCCCCATCGTTTTCCTTAGTTTAATTAACAAAAATGGGTGAAAAACCACGAAACTTGATGAAACTCCCCCAACCAAATCTGAAAATTTAGGGAGTTTTTGACATCGGATTTCGATAATTTCTTGTTCGAGTGAGTTCGTGAGTGGATGGGTGTCCGGAAAATATAACTTTTACCCGATTCCGAGACGTGGGCCCGGGGGACTTTTTGGGCGAATTTCTTTATTTCGCGTATTAGCTTCGAATCTCTTAGCTATTTTGTTCCCTTGAAATGATATTTACATTATGCAATCATATTGAATAGATTTGTGCCACCCGGAGTCGGATACTCGTGGCAAAAGCGTGATATTGGGTTGAGTAGCGCAGTCGAGGTAGGTGGCTTGCCTAACTCTGTGTTAGGGATATTTCCCTTAGGCTTTTTAACTGATTTTCACTATAAAAACCCCGTGTACGTGAGGTGACGGGTGCGTGCATGGGTTATTTTTACTGGTTTTCCTTCGTTCTTTCTATATCATACCTCATTTTATATTCTATTATTGTTGTGATCATTTTAAACTGAGTAGCAACTTACGTTTTAAACATGTCAACCGGCTACTACTATTTTAACCTTGATGAAATATTTTACTCTATATTGCCTACTGTTTTTCCTAAACTATTGAATTACGATGCATCCGGTATACATCTTGCACTGCATATTTAAGTTGGGACTACAGACCGAGATCCGGGAGTTTTCCCTTGTACTGCATTGCATATTTAAATTGGGACTACGGACTGAGATCCAGAAGCTTTCCCCCTATACTGCATTGCATATTTAAATTGAGACTACGGACCGAGATCCGTGAGCTTTCCCCTGTACTGCATAGCATATTTAAATTGGGACTACGGACCGAGATCCGAGAGCTTTCCCCTTGTACTGCATTGCATATTCACGTTGGGACTACGGGCTGAGACCCGGGAGCTTTCCCCCTGTATTGCATTGTGCGATTATCTATTAAGTTATATGATGTGCTGAGTTGAGAGCTACTTTACACTATTCTTCCTAGCTTTACTTTAAATTTCCTTTAATTATTTCCATTTATTTGCAACTGTTAAATTATAACTGTCTATTTTGCAAACTCGGTAGTGCCTCAACTTGACCTCGTCACTACTTGACTGGGGTTAGGCTTGGCACTTACTGGGTACCGAATGTGGAGTACTCACGCCCTTCTGTGCATGTTTTCCCCATGTGCAGATTCAGGTACCAGTGCTCAGTACCGGAGTCAGTAGAGCATCAGACCTTGGGAGAGCTTCCGAGTCCCCCTCTTATTCTAGTATCGTTACAATTAGCAGATAGGATTATACTTTTATTTCCATTTTCGTTATGTTGAGCCATATAGTACAGCTTGTGATGTTGTAGATATTCCGGGTTTTGGGGCGAAGTAAACTGTAAATGCCGAGTGCCATGGTTATTAGCATTATTCCACTTCATTCTCTCTGTTTTGAATGGTTTTGCTTTTAATTCAATTAATATTTAGGCTTACCTAGTCGTCTAGACTAGGTGTCGTCACGAAACCTAGTTGGAGGGAAATTGGGTCGTGACACAAATAAATCATCAATGTGAGGCAATGGATACCTGTTCTTCACTGTAACCTTGTTCAGCTGCCGATAATCAATACACACACGCATAGAACCATCATTTTTCTTTACAAATAATACCGGAGCACCCCAAGGTGATACACTGGGACTGATAAAACCCTTATCAAGCAACAATTGCAACTGCTCCTTCAACTCAAGAGGAGTCGTGCGATAGAGAGGAATGGAAATGGGCTGGGTGCCCAACAACAAATCAATGCCAAAATCAATATCTCTGTCGGGCGGCATACCCGAAAGATCAATTGGAAACACATCACGAAAGTCCCTCACAACTGGGACTGACTCAACTGGAGGGGTATCAACACTAAGATCTCTCACATAGGCCAAATACGCATCGCACCCCTTCTCAACCATCTGATGAGCCTTAACAAAAGAAATGACCCTGCGGGGAGTATACTCTAAGGTACCTCTCCACTCTAACCTCGTGAAGCTTGGCACAGCTAGTGTCACGGCAATCAAGAATCGCATAATGGGGCGACAACCAGTCCATGCCCAAGATAACATCAAAATCTACCATAGTGAGTAATAATAAATCAGCTCTCGTCTCAAAACCACTGATAACAATCTGACACGACCGGTATACGCGGTCAACAACAAGAGAATCTCCCACGGGAGTAGAAACATAAAAAGGGGAGCTCAAAGAATCCCGAGCTATTCCTAAATGTGCAGCAAAATAAGAAGACATATATGAATACGTAGAGCTTGGGTCAAACGATACTGATGCATCCCTATGACAGACATGGACAATACCTGTGATGACTAAATATGAAGTGTCGACCTCTAAATGAGCTGGAAGGGCATAGTACCTGGCCGGGCCTCCCCCTCTAGGGCGACCTCCACCTAGAGCTGTCTAAGGAGGTGGGGCAGTAGCTGGGGCTGGAAGAATAGATGGAGGACCCGGTGGAGCGCGTGGGGCCTGATAAGTCTAAGATGATGCACCCATCCTAGCTCTGGGGAAATCTCTGAACATGTGGCGAGGGTCACCACACTCAAAACAACCCCTCGGAGGACGTGGCGGTTGCTGCTGACTCTAAACTGGCTTGCTAGACTGGCCGGTAATAGCACCTCGACCACGAGGCACACTAGATATTGGTGGTGCATAATAAGGCTCCTAAGGTCTAGGAGGAGCAGGAATATCACTGGCTACTGGAAGAGCTGAATGAACAGGGCGACTAACAAAACCCCTACCATTGCGTGCTGCTGGTGCACGAGCTCCCGAATAATGGCCAGTCTCTCGAGACCTCTTGGCCTCCCTCTCCTCTCTGTCCCGAGCAAATGTGCCCTCTATCCTTCGGTAAATACTCACTGCCTACTAGTAAGTGATATCATCTTCAACTCTCTGGCCATACTGGTCCGAATACGGGGTGGAGTCCCTCAATAAAATGTTGAAACCTCTCACTGACCGTAACAACCAAGGCGGGTGCATGACGAGCCAAATCACTGAAACGGACCGCATACTCCGACACAATCATAGTACCCTGGCGTAACTGCTCGAAATCTACATGCCAAGTATCCCTGAGGCTTCGAGGGACAAACTCAAGCAAAAACATCTCTGAGAACAGAGTCAAGATGAGTGAAGCTTCCTCGTCCGGACTACTCAGCTCATAGGCACGCCACTATTGATAAGCCGCTCATCAGCTGGAAAGCGGTGAAAGAAACCCAACTCGTCTCCACAATACCCATAGTGCGGAGGATACGATGACACTCCTCAAGATAACCCAGAGCGTCATCTGAAGCTAGTCCGCCAGAAAAAGGTGGGTGGTACTTCTTGTACCTCTCAAGTCTAAGCTGCTCTGCCTCAGAAGCAGCTACCCTAGCATCCCGCTGAACCGGAGCCGCTGGGGGCATAGGAATGAACTTAGGGCCTGATCAACATGAACTCTCTGCTCAGAGTGCGGGCTGCAAGAGTCTATGCCCCTCCCCCGACCTGAGATGTTGCTGGAGCTATCGGGAGTAGCCCCGCCTGAGTCAGAGTGCTGAAGATGCTCATGAACTGAGCCAAAGTCTCCTTGAGGGCGGGACCAGTAATAGGGACCTCCTGTGCCGGCCCTCCACCTGAAGCTGCTATGGGCTCCTCAGTAGCTTCTCTTGCCGGTGCTCGGGCTGCATCGCGTGGTCATCCTCTACCCCTTCCCCTGCCTCTTGCGGCTCTGGCTGGGGGCTCGGGTGCCTGGTTGTCAGTCCGTCCGGTGCGGGTCCTCACTATATGTGAGAAAGAATAGAATAGAGTTTTAGAATTTTGATGTGAGTAGCTAGCACGACACGGAATTCCAAAGAATTTGATTGTTCTTAACAGTTACATAGCCTCCCGAAGATAGATACGGACGTCTTCGCACCGACCCGTGAGACTCTAATAAAACGACTTGTGACTTGTGACTCCTATGAACCTAGACGCTCTGATACCAACTTGTCACGACACGATTTACCCTCCGAAAGGTATCATGGCGGCACTTGATTTGCGGATAATCTTAATTTAAAACGACAAAATAAAGATAGAAAAGGAAAAATATAGGTAGACATAACATAGTCGCTCGGCATGTACAAGTATAAATCCCAAAACCCGTAATATCACATTATAGTCACAAGATCCTATACAGTAATAGCTCTAGACAATGGGAAAGAAAAATACTTAGAAATCTCTATCTAGACCGGAATGGAAGGTGACTCGAAGGATTCTGCGGACGCGGCATAATTACTTTATGGTCTCCTCGATAGCTGCGACAACCACTAGCCACGTGGCTGAGAACTCAAACCTGGATCTGCACACGAAAAACATGGGCAGGAAAGGGCATGAGTACACCACATTCGGAACCCAGTAAGTGCCAAGCCTAACCCCAGTCAAGTAGTGACGAGGTCAGGTTAAGGCTCTACTGGATTTATATATAAACATGTTAGATAGTACGTAAAAGAAATAAGTTCTAAAGTAGGCAGTTAAAGTGAATAAGCTAAAATAAGACAGTAAAAATGGATCCCTCGGCTCAACACAACGTATCACAAAATGAAATCTCCCGGGATACCGTCCCATACTTCCAAATTATAGACATGGAGTACAAGGGGATCTCGTAGAATACGTCCGTAGTCCCCAATTTAAATATGCAACACAGGGGGAATCTCCCGGAATACGTCCGTAGTCCCCAATTTAAATATGCAGTGCTGGGGGATCTCCCGGAATACATCTGTAGTCCCAAATTTAAATATGAAATGCGAAGTAAATGCCAATAAACATCAATTCTAATAGTACATCAAAATACAGGTAGGAAAGCAGGGGAAATGTAACTAAACATGGCGCATAAAGTGTCAGTTAAGCACTTTAATATGGAATAAGTAGGCATGCTTTTCTAATCGAAGATGAACAATAAGAAACGTAGAATGATGTAATAGAAGAACAAGGCACTGTATAATTTTTGAAGGAAAAAGTGGGATTTTTGCAAAAATGGCCCGTGTACGTACTCGTCACCTCACGTACACGGCGCTCACATAACAATTATATCAAAACAACCTAAGGGAAATTCCCCAACACATAGTTAGATAAGCCACTTACCTTGACGGCTCTACTCAACTTGAAACCACGTTCTTGCAACGAGTACCTGACTCCGAATGGCCCAAATCTATTCAATTCGATTGCATAATGTAAATATCACTTTAAGAAATCAATCTAGCTAATTAGTTCGAAGCTAATACGCGAAATTAGGAAAATTGCCCAAAAAGTCCCCCGGGCCCACGTCTCGGAATCGTGTAAAAGTTACAAATTTCGGACACCCGTTCACTCACGAGTCTAACCATACAAGAATTACACGAATTGGATACCAAAACTTCGATCAAAACTCAAAAACTCGGCCTAAGAACTTTATCCAAATTTTCCCAATTTTCCACCCCCAATTCGAAATTAAAGGGTGAATTTAAGTATAGATTCATGGAAATTAGTCAGAATCGAGTAGGAATTACTTACCCAAATCGCCCAGGTGAAAATATCTTCAAAAAATGCAATTCCCGAGCTCCCAAGTTCAAAAATGTGAAAAATAGCTTAAACCCTCGATTTTGGGTTTTTAAGAATCTGCCCAGTTACACACTCAGTGCGATCGCGTAAGCACATATGCGATCACATAGAGTAAAATACACGTGCCCTCTGAATGCATTTCGCGAACGCGGAGGTCCTCATGCGTTCACATAGAGGGAGCTCCCTCCACTGTTGCCTCACACTCCTATGCGAACATGGCCTTGTCCCACGCGTTCGCGATTCTGCTGATGCCATACCAACGCGTTCACACGCGTTCTCACGCGGACACAGTGAACAATCCCCCCCCCCCAATCTATAAAGCCTACGCGATCACAGTGTCCTTCACGCGATCGCATAGAAGGACACCAACATCGGAAAATCTGATCCTTCCTAAGTCCATGAATTTAGCCCGTTGAGCATCCGAAACACCCTCGAGGCCCCCGAGACCTCAACAAAACCTACCACCCAGTCCTAATACCTCATTTGAACTTAGTTGATCCTTCAACCCATGTCACATAACATCAAAATCAAGAATTATGCATGGATTTAAGTCTAAGAACTTATGAAATTTCTAAAATCCACAACTGATGCCGAAACACGTCAAAACTAGTCCGAATGACCTCAAATTTTACACACTGGACATAAATGACACTACGGACCTACATCCATTTTCAAAATTCCATTTCGAGCCCGATATCAAAATTTCACCTATCGACTGAAATTACCGAAAATTTAACATTCGCCAATTCAAGCCTAAATCTATTACAGACCTCGAAAACATATTCTGGACACGCCCTAACCCCAAAATCACTCAACAGAGCTAACGGAGACGACGAAATTCCATTCCGAACCCGTATTCATATAGTTCTAACTACGACCCGATTTCTAAAGCTTAAACTCAAATTTAGGGACGATGTGTCCCAAAACTCTCCGGAATCCACCACTAACATTCCGACAAGTCCCATAAGCAGATACAACCATGGGGAAAATAGTTATTAGGGGATGGGGGCGCAAACTCTCAAAACGACCGACCCGGTCGTTACAGTACAATTTCGTACTCAAACATTAATGGCGGTATCAACTATGAATCTTGGCAATAAATGCTGATGTGCTATGTTGGGATTTCCCCTCTTATAAAAAGGGGATCCTTGTCATTTTGGAAGGGGAGAATACACAATATTGAATACAAGGCACAAGAACATTCTTTGCTTTTATATCAAAACATTCTCTATTTCTCTTTACTTGCTCATTTACTGCTTCCCATCACTCGTACTTCATTTATAGCTTATCATTGATCATAAATAGAGTATCTCGAGGCCTATAACCTGTTGTAGCTCCACCGACTGTCCGACCTAGGCCTCGAACCATTGACTTAAGGCGTTCTGGTTTGCTTTTCTTCAGATTTCTAATTGCTTTCACTCTACTCTGTCCTAGCGCACTTAGCTACAATTGTTCAATAACTGGTATTAAGATAAATCACGTATTTTTAGAACCACCTAACTAAATTTAATTGTAATTACCATTTTTCCGGTAAACAGTTTGGCGCCCACCGTGGGGCTAAAGATAATAGTGATTGTTTCAGTACTGGTTCATTGAAAAAAACTCTAGTTATCTTGTCACACTTTTTTTTGTCCAAGACCCCTTGATTTCAGGTCAGAATGTCTAACTCGGTGAATGCACGTGAAAAGAACGACGTTCAAGACCGTGGAGAAAATAGCGTAGCCGTTTCAGGTGCTGGTGCACCGCTAGAAAACCCTGAGGGTGTCCCAAACCCAAACCATGTGGATGTAGGCTTGCGCAACGCCCAACACATCGACGTCAGTTCCTGCACCAACGGTGACACACACCCTACGGGAGAACAGGAGGTTTAGAACACCCCAGTTCAGGTCGAAAGCCAGGTAAGCCTTCACGATATTTTCGAAGTATTGCAGGCACAACAGTTGGCGATCGCTCAGCTATAAAGCCAGCAAAAGACTCTGAGCACCATAGCTCCATGGATGGATCCTCGAGTCGAGCAGGTCCTGAAGAGATCGAGCAACAAAGGGACGACAACCGATCCATCCATCTTGAAATTGCTCGAGGACCTCACCAAGAGAATCGAGTAAGGGGAAAAGAGGATAGAAGCAAACGACAAAAAAGTGGAAAACTACAACACCAGGGTCGACCAAATTCTGGATGCACCCCCGATCCTGAAAGATGTTGACTCAAAAAAGTTTGTGCAAAGACCTTGTCCCTCGAGTGCGGCCCCGGAGCCCATCCCAAAAATATTGAGGATGCCCGACGTGGCGAAATACAATGGGACTTCGGACCCCAACGAGCACATCACCGCCTACACGTGTGTTGTGAAGGGAAATGACTTAAAAGAGGACGAGATCGAATTCGTCCTGTTAAAAAAGTTTGGAGAGACACTGTCGAAGGGAGCCATGATGTGGTACCACAACCTTGCACCCAATTTGATAGATTTGTTTGCCGTGCTGGCAGATTCTTTCATAAAGGCACACACCGGAGCCATAAAAGTTGCAACCAGGAACTCAGACGTCTTCAAAATAAAGCAGAGGGAAAGCGAGATACTTCAAGAATTTGTATCTCGCTTCCAAATGGAATGGATGGAGTTGCCGCCAGTGTCCGACGATTGGGCGGTACATGCTTTCACTCAAGGACTGAACGAACGAAGCTCAATAGCTTCGAAGCAGCTAAAGAAAAACTTGGTTGAATACCCTGCCGTCACTTGGGCAGATGTACACAACCGATACTAGTCAAAGATCAGGGTAGAAGACGACCAATCGGGAACCCCTTCGGGTCAAGTATACACAAACCGGCTCCCGGCAAAATAGCCGAGGCCAGGCAAAGAAAGATTCCAACCGTACATTGAGGATCGAAGAAATGCTCCTAGACGGAACGTACCGCGCAATGATCGAACGTCAGACCAAGGACATAACCCTCGGGGACTCGTAATCCAAGTCTATTTCAACCACCTCACATGACCAGTGGAGGTACCTCGGCTATTAGAGTACAACTTCAAAGTCGATATATCGGACATCATGTATGCCGTGAGCAAAATCAAGGAAACCAGGTGGCCCAAAACTATATTATCGGATCCATCACAAAGAAACCATAGCTTGATGTGCAAGTTCCATGGCACACACGGTCACAAAACTGAAGATTGCAGGAAACTTCAGGAAGAAGTAGCCCGACTGCTCAGCAAAGGGCACCTCAGAGAATTCCTCGGTGAACGGGCCAAAAACCAACCTCAGGAGAGAGAGGTGAACAGAAGGAATGAAGCAGAAGATCTGTAGCATGTTATCCATACGATCATGTGAGGGACCACCGCCCTCGCATTCATCAACAAAGGCATATGAATCACGACCTACTGGTAATATCTTTCCTTTACGAATACATTTCAGATTGATCATGTGTTTATGGAATCAAGTGGCTCGATCGACGTAGTCTGGATAAAAGTAATAGGGCAGCTCGGGCTTCCCGACCAGATCAAGTCCACCCTCGGGTCTATAACAGGTCCAGTACGGCAAACGAAGCCGCAGAAGGGGGAACATCCTTCCAACCAGTACAGCCGACACGACTCAGGATACCAAATCCACGGAGATACGAAACACACAGCATCGCTAGGAAAGCAGAATGGCAGAAACACACCGCATCCCCATACCACGTCCCTAGAGCAAGCATAAAATCAGAACATGTCGTTGAGGCTGATAGACGTCATCATCACTAAGGTACGGTAACCCCCTCATTATTTCGTATTTCTTACTAATTTGCACGCAAGTATTCAATAAAGGGAGTCAGAACACTGCCCGACTAGGCTGCCTCATATTTTAAAACATGCGTTGCACTCTTTTCCTTTGCTCGGATTTTATCCCGAAAAGGGTTTTGCCAACAAGGTTTTTAACGAGGCAACATCCATGTGCTACCCAAGGAAATCTCGGTCAAGTATTTAAGGTTTTCCTCCAATCGACCTAAAATACTGGAAGTCGGCGAACCATCCCTCGTGAAGAACAACACAACCCAAAAGGGGTCTCAGCAAGAAAATAGTATGTCGGGCCAAATGGTCGAATGAACCGTGTCCGCATAGGAGGGTCGAATTGTCAGCGATGAAAACATGTATACCTGTATCAAACCACCAAAAGAATACTTTATCAAAACATTTTGTAAGTTCAAGAAACGACTATCATTAGCATTTGGTTTGTCAAGACCCGAGGCCGTAAGATCCCAAGTGGGAAGCCTCGGATATATTCAAAGATGTAAGTCCTACGGGAATGACCAAGACAGCAAGGCCCCAAGTGGGTGTACCTAAATAACAATGCACAGTCCCAACTTCAAAGCCAAGGAAATATATTCGAACATGTAAGACCCCTAGAAAGGCATACCCTCGAATACAGATGTTGAGGATACGATACTCAGGACTAAGGGCTTCAGCCAAACAATGTGACTACGGTTGTCGGGCTCCGGCCCAACAACAACAAGCGATTCGAGGACGCCCGACTATCGCCTTAAAATAAAATCCTTCAAAATAATTGTGGAAAGAACCGGTTAAAATCATGCTACCTTTAGTGTAAGCAAGAGCTTCGAGCATTTTCATGTCGGCTCGTAAGAAAGAGTTTCGAGGACCAATTCCCCCGAGGACCTTTTAATATCGGCATCCACGCTAGGGGAAAGGAAGAACTGGGCATCGATCTCGTCCACTTTGGCCTTCTTTATCTCTTCTGAAATATCAAAACCACGGGCGTGTATCTCCTCGAGGGTCTCCCTACGGGATTTACATCGAGCGTGCTCCTTTCTTCTTCTCTACCTATCGAAGGCTTCCCTCAGCTCAGCCCGAGTATCGGTAGCATCCCTCAGGTAAGCAGTTACTTTCTTGTCAGCCTTTGCTCATGCTTCTTCAGTTTCGGCTCGGGCATCTATAGCTTCGGCTTTCATCCATAGCAGATCGGCCTCGAGCCTCTCTACTCGATTCGTTAGCACCGAGTAATATTCCCGAACATTCCTAAGGTGCACCTCGAGGGCGGAAACTCTAGCCAGAGCATTCTTATTAGCCTCAGCGTGGGCGTCATTATGAGCCCTAAGCCTAGTGCATTCACGTTCGGCCTAACCGACTCTGCCCCAGAGACACTCTTGGTCCTCCGTATTTTTCTCCAGCTGCAACACCAGCACATTAGACCTTGAAAATGAGAGAAACAACACATACGACGCCAAAAGCAGAAATCACCTATTCCTCAAGGCGACCCTCGTAGTCGCGATTTCGACTCACCCCGTACCTAAGGTGTGTCAATTCCTTCGCATGTCTATCACTAAGGATCTTAAGGGATCTCTCCCCATCCAAAGCCTTCCGCAACTCGTACATAAGCTTATCAAAAACCTACAAAAGGCAATTTTAGCTGAAAATTTGAAATACAGAGTCAAAAGATCGGCGACTCATCGAATCTTACCGCAATGCAGAATTGATGTGCGCCCTCGAAAGATGAGCAAATATCCCCGAGGCTGGTCCCCTACTCTGCAGCCCCCGAGGGGGGGACATGGTTATTAGAAACCTCATCCACATCCGTCGGGCCTAGACCCCGAACCTCCGTCGAAGTACCTTCGACGCGAGGCACTAACAGCGTAGAGCAATCTTTCTCCCCCGAAGAGCCTTCATAAAGACGATTAGGTGGAGACAAAGGGGAGGCCTCATCGCAACTTTTGCATCTTTGGGAAGGTCTTGCCTCGCAGCCAGCTTCCTCATCCACCAAAGGCGCTTGGTGCGTTGCCGTGGCGCCGAGGCTAGCGACTCCTTTCTCTCTTTTAGAGAGTCCAATCACGCTCCGGGGAGCTCCTCAATGCCTGTAAAAGGGAAAGTCAGCAGGGGAAATACCTGATCCCCAAAGTAAAGGAGCTCTACGACACTCACCATGAGGCCTAGCATCCCAACTACAATTCGACAGATCATGCCATTTGCGCTCAATATGGGACGAACATGCCTTCAGGCCCCGGATCCAACTCGATAAATCGGATATTTCACGTGGTGACCACGAGGTCGCTGAAAAGGGGGGAAAAAGATTTAGGGTGGAACCAACATCCGCCTCAAACAAACACAGTGATAGAAAGAGTGTGCCACTTACACGTAGGATTCCATTTCTCAGTAAATGGCAAGAATTCCGCGGGGATGATGTCGGTGGTCCGCATTGGGATGAATTGGTCCGTCAACCGCCGATCCTCATTTTTCTCTCCCTTAGCGACAGAGGTCCGACGCAATAGGGTAACCAGTCCCCTACAATGCAGAGGCCGATACAACCTGATAAGGTGGTCAAGGGTAAACTCGATCTCGGCCTTCTTTGCAAAGAACCTAATCATAAGTACGATCCTCCAGAATGACGGGTGGACATGTGCCAGGGAGACCTGGAATTTCTGACAAAATCCGAGGATGGCCTTATCAAGGGGGGCCAGTGTAAAGGGGAACATATACACATTAAGAAACCCTTCCACATGAGTCGTAATGTCCTCCACCAAGGAAGGGCTCTGCAGTACCACGTCTCTTCCCCGTCCACAATCTCTCTTCATCGCCTCGAGGTGGTCTCCGCCCATCGACGGTATAGGCCTCGACAAGCAGTCATGACAGTTCTGGATATCGGAAGACCTCCCTGACGCAAGGCCATCCTTCGAGGCAAGATGTCTCATGATTTGTTCGGCATAAACTGGGCGTGTACCACCGGCCGAATGAGGAGCGGAGGCTAGTCTTTCCTCTCCCTAGCCGACGGGTTCAGACGTAGTAACCATGATTGCTATAAAGAAAGAAAAGGGAGAGAAGTCTTGAAGTGAGAATACCTGGCCGAAATGGCGGAGCGCTGAATAACGGAATAATTTTATGAGGAAACAATTATTCTATAGAGAAAAATCTCCAAGTGAGGGGCACGAATGCATATATATAGAGAGAGAGCAGCGGTTGTTCACCTAACCCGAAGGCCAATAAATTCTAACCAACTCCTTTATTTCCCCTTTTCATCTTCAGGAAATGCACCGGCAAGGTTATCTCTGTCATTTCACGATTCATCGGGGGCCACCTATGGATTCTGCCTCAAGGTGACACCCAAACAAGGGTTCCCACTGTCATAATCACGGAGCCTTAAGAACCACCTACGCTGGTTCAGCTCGAGACAGTTCCCGGTCTCGAAGGCTCTGCTACCCCGAGAACAGGCCTCGGAAAATCAATGTCAAATTCAAAAGGAATAACTTTGCAAAAGGAAGTTAGGAGGAAAAAGGAAAATCCTTATTTTCATAAAACTATATGTACAAAGCCATGTCTTTACAATGTCTCCCCAAAGGAAAAAGGAAAATAGGATCGTTCTTCGCCATCGCCGTCGGTCGAGTCACGGGCGGGGTCGCTATCAAAACATCCACCCAATGATGAAATGGTTGCTGCCTCTTCCTCCAAAACCCTGGCTTCTTCGACCTCAACATGGAAATTGGCACCCCGGGCAATCGCCTCTTCGAGCGCCAGCCTCCTAGCTTGGGAACGAGCTTGCTCGATAGCCCGTTTCAATTTCTGCACTGCCTCTTCAGATATTTTTCTAGCCTGGTTATTGGCAGTAATGGCGTCCTTCCTATACGATGCAATGTGCCCTTCAGCCTCAGATTTGTCCGCAGACAGTCGGACTATCTCCTCTTGGGAGTTTAGGAGAAGGTCCTGGGTCGAAGTCAGATCACCCCGCAGAAGATCCTTCTCCGAGTCCGCAACTTCGATTCGCCCTCTCGACTAAAGAGTCTCGTTACTCTTAGCCTCTGCCTCCTCTCAGAACTGCTCCACCAAGGCATTCTTTTGAAGTATCATCAAGGGCAAACTAAATTAGTAAAGTTGATTTATGTGCGTGCGATAGCGGACCTACGGATGACACACTACCTGTTCGTTAAAACTAGTCTGAAGCGTCTGCAGCTCATCCTTCTTTTGAGCCAGGGAAACCTTCAATTCCCTTATCTCGGAGGTAGAGTTCCCGAGCTCCCCCTCACGGCAGATAAGTTCGCCGCTTAACTTGGAAAAAACCTGGCCATACGCCTTCTTGTCCTACAACATAAAAGAAGACGGTTCAGCAAGCAGAGGCAAGGATTCGGGGTGGCTAATAGTGAGTTAGGAAAGTCACCCATTCCAGATGCCCCTCGGCCTCATCAAAGGTGACAGGGGAGTTGGTATCAACTACTTCGTCGACGTTGTCATATAGATCCTTGAATGCACCATCTTCCCCTCAAATAGTATGATGCTAACAAGACAGAGCTTAGTCTTGCGTATTGAAAGGGCAGAGCTTAGACCGAAAGGAAAGCAAAATAAATAGTGCTTGAGACAGCGGTTAGTCTCGAAAAGTAAATTGGAGGTAGAGCTTAGCCTCGGAAGGAAGAAAATTAGCCTTGTGCAAAGATGCAGATTAAGGTAGAGCTTAACCTCGGAAGGCAGAATGGTAGCCTTATGCAATGCAGATGGAAGTAGAGCTTAACCTCGGAAGGCAGAATAGTAGCCTTATGCAAGTTGAAAGGCAGAATGGTAGCCTTATGCAAATGTAGATGGAGACAACGTTTAGTCTCGAAAGACAGAAAGGTAGCCTTATGCAGAGATGCAAATTCAGATGGAGGTAGAGCTTAACCTCGGAAGGCAGAAAAGTAGCCTTATGCAGAGATGCGAATGCAGATGGAGACATTGTTTAGTCTCGAAAGGCAGAAAGGTAGCCTTATGCAGAGATGCGAATGCAGATGGAGACAACGTTTACTTTTGGAAGGCAGAAAGGTAGCCTTATGCAGAGATGCGAATGCAGATGGAGACATTGTTTAGTCTCGAAAGGCAGAAAGGTAGCCTTATGCAGAGATGCGAATGCAGATGGAGACAACGTTTACTTTTGGAAGGCAGAAAGGTAGCCTTATGCGGAGATGCGAATGCAGATGGAGACAGTGTTTAGTCTCGGAAGGAAGAAAGGTAGCCTTATGCAGAGATGCGAATGCAGATGGAGACAACGTTTAGTCTCGAAAGGTAGAAAGGTAGCCTTATGCAGGATACAATAAATGATAATAGAAATTATTAGCTGGTAATAAATTGCGGTATTGTGATTGTTGAGAGCATTGTGATGGCGGAGCATTAAAGGCATGTGCGAACGTCGGCAAGTGCAATGGTTTGGGAATCATGTTTTTAACAATGTTTGTCCCATGGGCGGACAATACGTTTTAGGGATTTTAAAACCTTAGTGCCTGCATCCAAAGAAAGATTGTGAGTTTTGTAAGGGGAAGGTTAGTTCGTATCGCTGCTGACTTTGCTTGACTTGTTCGGCTTGATCTGATGATACTGTCTGTATCGTTGGGGTAGCGTCACTAAAATAAGCTTGTTTCATGCATGATTTGTAAAAGTATAACTTAATGTATAAATTTAAAATGATTTTGGATGAACCGACGGTCGTGAAACGGTTTGAGACATTGCAACCTCTCCTGCTACGGAAGTTTTAGGGTCCTCCTCAAAATTCTGCCTCTATTTGATGGGTGAACGCTTCTGATTGTTGCTAGTGCGGCGATCGGCTGAACTTGCTTCAAAATTTTGAGGGTCTTCCTCAAAATTTTGCCCCAGTTTCCAATTGTGGGGGAAAATGAAATTTTTATTGATTTGTGATCGAACCCATAGGGATGCCTACATATCCCCTCTTAAATGGGAATCAGGTCAGGCGTAGTTCAATTTACAACATTGATTAAAAGCATAAAAGATTACACATAGTAACGCTTGACTGCATCTGAATTGATTGGCTTTGGCCAGACTTCTCCGTCCATTTCTGCAAGTATAAGAGATCCTCCTGTCAAAACTCGATGAACCATGTATGGACCTTGCCAGTTGGGAGAGAACTTCCCTTTGGATTCATCTTGATGGAAAAATCTTCTTCATGACCAGCTGCCCGGGTGTGAACTATCTTGGCCTGACTTTCTTGTTGAAGGCTCTAGTCATTCTATTCTGATAAAGTTGACCATGGCATACTGCATTCATTCTCTTTCCGTCTATGAGGCTAACTGCTCATAACGGTTCTTTACCCACTCTACATCGCTGAGCTCAGCTTCTTGTATGATCCTTAAGGAAGGAATTTCTACCTCAGCGGGGATGACACCCTCTGTACCATAAACCAACATATAAGGAGTTTCCCCGGTAGATGTGCGGACCATGGTGCGATATCCCAGCAAGGCGAATGATAGTTTCTCGTGCTACTGCTTATGCTTCTCTATAATTTTCCTTAGTATCTTCTTGATGTTTTTGTTGGGGGCCTCTACAGCTCCATTCATATGAGGTATGTAAGCTGTGGAATTCTTATGTTTGATCTTGAAAGTTTCACACATAGCTTTCATCAAGTCGTTGTTGAGATAGGAACCATTGTCGGTGATGATTGACTCAGGAATTCCGAATCGACAAACAAAACGGTCGCGGACAGAGTCTGCCACGACTTTCTTAGTTACTGCTTCGTAGGATGCTGCTTTGACCCATTTAGTGAAGTAATCAATGGCTACCAGAATGAATCTGTGTCCGTTGGAGGCGGCAGGCTCGATTGGTCCAATAACATTCATGCCCCAGGCGGCGAACGACCATGGTGAGCTTGTTGCATTAAGCTTGTTTGGAGGTACCTTTATCATGTCTGCATGAATCTGACAGCGGTGGCATTTTCGAACATACTGGATGCAGTCTGTTTCCATAGTCGTCCAAAAATAGCCAGCCCGGAGTATCTTCTTTGCCAAGACAAAACCGTTCATATGTGGACCACAAGTCCCAGCATGGATCTCTTCTAATAGCTTGGATGCTTCCTTTTCGTCGACACATCTTAATAACCCCAAATCGGGAGTCCTCTAATACAGGATTCCCCCGCTGTGAAATAAGTTTTGGACAATCTCCGAAGTGTGCATTTCTGAGTATGATTGGCAAGCCCCGGGTACTCTACTTTTACCAAGTATTCCTTAATGTCATGAAACCAAGGCTTTCCGTCTACTTCTTCTTCGACATTGGCACAGTAGGCTAGTTGGTTGTGGATCTTCACTGGAATGGGATCAATGAATTTCTTGTCTGGATGCTGAATCATAGAATATAGAGTAGCCAATGCATCGGCGAACTCGTTCTGGATTCAGGGGATGTGCCGAAATTCTATCTTCATGAACCTTTTTCTCAATTCCTGCATGTGGTGCATGTACGGCAGTATCTTGGAATTCTTGGTAGCCCATTTTCCTTGTACTTGATGTACCAGCAAATCTGAGACACCAATCACTAACAGCTCATGGACGTTCATGTCAATGGCCTGTTGAGCCCTAAGATGCAGGCTTCATATTCCGCCATATTGTTGGTGCAGGGGAATCTGAGTTTGGCAGACACCGGATAATGCTGACCAATTTCCGATATTAAGACGGCTCCAATGCCGGCTCCCTTGAAGTTCGCTGCTCTATCAAAGAACATCCTCCAACCGTCATAAGATTCTGCAATGTCTTCTCCTATGAATGATACCTCTTCATTAGGAAAATACATTTTCAGAGGTTCGTATTCTCCGTCCACGGGGTTTTCAGCAAGGTGGTCTGCCAGTGCATGTCCCTTGACCGCTTTCTGAGTCACATAGATAATGTTGAATTCACTCAGCAGGATTTGCCACTTGGCTAGCTTGCCAGTGGGCATGGGCTTCTGAAAGATGTACTTCAAGGGATCCATCCTTGATATGAGATATGTGGTGTAGGCACAAAAATAGTGCCTCAGCTTCTGAGCTACCCAGGTCAAAGCGCAACAAGTTCGTTCCAAGAGAGAATACCAAGATTCGTATGGAGTGAATTTCTTGTTGAGATAATAGATGGCTTGCTCCTTTCTTCATGTTTCGTCGTGTTGCCCCAGAACGTAGCCGAAGGCGCCATCTAACACTGCAAGGTAGAGTAGCAAAGGTCTACCTGGCTTAGGCGGTACTAGGACTGGTGGTGTTGACAAGTACTCCTTGATTCTGTTGAAAGCCTTTTGGTAGTCATCGGTCCATTTGGTTGCGGCGTCCTTTTTTAGAATTTTGAAGATCGGCTCACAGATAACTGTAGACTGTGCTATGAACCGACTGATGTAGTTAAGCCTTCCCAAGAATATCATCACATCTTTCTTGTTCCTTGGTGGTGGTAGTTCTTGAATGGATTTAACCTTTGACGGATCCAATTCTATCCCTTGTTGCTTTACTGGTGGACACATTAGGTTGGTTGGCAGTTTGTGAGCCACAATGGATGTACTCAGACCAGTCATGTCATCGTACGACCAGGCAAATATTTTCTCATATTCTTTCAAGAATTCCGTGTAATTCCTTCTTTTCTGATAGTGACAAATGAATGCTGATGCGAGTTTCCTTGATATTTTCTTAATCTCCCAGGTTGAAAACTTCGGTTTTGTCCAGGTTGGACTTAGGTCTGTTCTCAAAATTCTCAAATTCCTTGACAATCTCGTCAAGTATGTCATATCCCTCTGAATCAATGTCCGTTTGTTGCGTTGTCTCGTTGCATGTCATAGTCATTGGTTCATCAAGACAAGTAGTAGTAATGTTGTATAGGTAAAGTAATGAGAGAAAAATGATAGCAGTAAATATTTTATTCATAAGAAAATTAAAATGCTTTTGATAAGCTGAATAATTGTTTTGAACATTGAAGAACTTATTGCAGGAATTGAAGAATGCGAAAAGAAAAAATCATTTAGTAAATAAGACAGTGAATAATGCTTGTTTTAGCCTTCCTACCCCGAGGCTCGTCGGGCTTTGGTTATCCTGACGGTCCGATTCTTGAGGCATGCCCCTCTGCTCACCGCCTGTATGGAAGGGCCTTCCTCCCTATCCTCCTCGAGAATAAGACAACAGTCCATATCATTGTCCTCTAGAAACAAGTTCCTCATTGCTGCAAGTGGTTCTTCTTCATCTGATGCATAAATAATGTCGGCTTGTTGGAAGGTCTGCTCCAGATGCGGTATCGACTGCTCCAGTGGGTAGTAAGGACCGCACCAAGGTGGCGACTAGTCGTTATACTCTTTCCAAGTATAATCGTATCCCAGACCAAAAGTGGTGCCATGACTTTTGATCTTCATAGGTTTGGAGATCCCTTGGAGGTTCTTGCCAAGCCCTTTGCCAGGCTCGTACCCACTCCAGCTTAGGATACTCTCAATTTTGCTATCCCACCATTTGTCTTTGTTGATAGCATTGACCCGCTCGATGTGGTGGTAAGTTTCTCCACCCAGCTTCCTTCTTCCCTTGATTGCCGGAATAGTCTGGCAGCTGTAAATAGGGTTGCTACCGTCACCATGAATGGTCACTTCCTAGTGATTCCATTCGAACTTCACAGCCTGATGCAGTGTTGATGCTACGGCCCCAGCAGCATGGATCCATGGCCGTCCCAATAGCAAATTGTAAGATGTTGGCACATCTACTACTTGGAAATCGACCTCGAACCATGTTGGCCGCATTTGCAGGCATAGACTAATTTCACCAATGGTGGATCTTTGAGAACCATTGAAAGTTTTCACATTGATTGCTCCATCCTTTATCTCATGCAGCCCTTTACCCAGTTTCATGAGTGTTATCAGTGGACAGATGTTAAGACTGGATCCTCCATCGATCAGGATTCTGGTGATGAAATAATCTTCACATTGTACGGTGATGTGGAATGCTTTGTTATGCCCCAGCCCTTCAGGTGGCAGCTCATCTTCATGAAAGTAATCTTATGGATTTCCAACACTTGGACCACCATATTGGCCATTTCCCTGCTGATGATATTGTTCGGCACATATGCTTCGTTCAACCTTCAACAAAGCACTCCTGTGAGTCTTAGAATTCTGCAGCAAAAAGAGAATGGATATTTGTGCTGGCGTCTTGTTCAATTGGTCAATTACCGAGTACTCTTTGGCATGTACTTTCCTCCAGAGATCGTCCGGACCTGTCTCCATAAGGGGAGGCCGATTGGAAGCCTGTTTTCTTGATTCGGCCAGATGTTCAGGGGTATAGACTCTACCAGTTCTTGTCTTACCCTGTGCTACGACAGCTTCTTCAGTCTTGAACTTGCCTTTCCTTTTCGCTTCGGTTGTATAGTCCCAAGGTATAGAATTTGTATAGAAGGGTGGCGTGGTTGTCATTGCCACTGGGATCGATGCGGCTATCCTCACTTTGAATGGAACATGCGCCTTGGGTGGCAAGACTGCAACCTCAAATGGTGCGGGTGCATTTGCCGGAGACACAAATTCAACCTCAATTGGTACTAGTGCCTGTGCGGATGGTGTTACTTCCTTGACAATCTCGTGATTGCTAGTTTCTTTGGATTATTGCCTTCTACGATCAACCTGATCGATCCCTCGGAATCCCAGTCATCTTCTATTTCGATCATGTGGATACCTCCACCCTTATAGTCTGGCAGAGGATTGTTGAGACCGTTTGGAGTGGATTCTTTTGCCACAATGATCTTTTTATCAATCAAGGACTGTATTTTGTCTTTCAAAGAACGAAATTCATCGATGGTGTGTCCTTTCATGCCATAGTGGTATGCACAAGATTTTTTTGGGTTAACCCACTGGGAAGGATTTTCAGGTGTTGCAGCAGGGATGGGTGTGAAATAACCAGCAGCTTTGAGCTTCTCATACAACTGGTCGATGTGTTAAGCGATGGCGGTATATTGTTTTGGAGGTCTGCGATCAAAATTAGGCCGAGGTCTAGGGAAGTTTTGGCGTGCAGGGGGTGATTTATAATGTGATGGTTGAGGGTTGTAAGTTTGGTAGACAGTAGCGGGTTGGGAGTATCTGGGTGAAGCAGGTTGATATATAGGTGGCGGAGGTGATTTATAAGTTTGTGGTGGAGCTTGTTATGAGGGTGAGGGTGCTTGGTAATTTGGGGTTGGTTGATATGTGAGTGGAGGTGTTGGGTAAGTTTGGCATTTGAGTGGGGATTTGGTTCTTTGTGCAACCATCATAGCTCCCACGTCCCTTTTTTTGGACACACCACCAGAATGTAAAGCCTTATTCGTAGCTTGCAAGGCTTTAAAATTTGTGACCATGCCACTTTTAATACCTTCTTCGATCCTTTCCCCCAGCTTGACAATATCAGAGAATTTGTGGTTCTCAATCATCATCAGCTGTTCATAGTGCTGCGGGTCCTGAGCCCGGACAAAGAACATGTTCATTTGCTCCTCTTCTAAGGCGGGTCTGACCTTAGCAGCATCGGACCTCCAGCGAGTAGCATACTCGCGAAATGTCTCCGTGGGCTTCTTCTTCAAATTCTGGATGTAGAACACGTCTGGTGCGTTCTTTGTATTAAATCTAAATCAATCAATAAAGTCAGATGCCATGTTCACCCAGTTCGACCACTTCTTGGGATCTTGGCTGATGTACCAAGACAATGCGTCTCCTTTTAAACTCCTCATGAACAACTTCATGCGGATCCTTTCATCCTTTCCTACTCCAACCAGCTTGGCACAATAGGTCCTCAAATGGACCCTTGGATCACCTGTACCATCGAACATTTCGAACTTCAGATGTTTGTACCCCTCAGGCAATTCAACATCAGGTTGCATGTAGAGGTCCTCATAATTCATCCCTTCGACTCCCTTGACTCCCTCAACGCCTTGAACCCGGCTGGTCAGCTTCCTAAGTTCCTCGGCCAAGTTCTTGATAAGCAGGTCCTTTTCATCAGACTCAAGTGTGTGTGGGATAGGTGGAGTAGAGTGAGGCATGGTCTCCACATAGATAGGATTGTAAGGGTAGCCTGATGCATGGGTGTGGAAATGGTATCTTTAGTGGATTGGGCCTGGGTATTGGGCGGATTTAATTGGTGGATTTGGGCTGGTTTCAACAGGCTGAAATTGAATTAAATTAGGCTATAATTTAAATAGGAAGAGGCTAATTGTTAAATACCCAATTAAATAGATAAATAATTAATAAAAATAGCTAATAGTTACACAAAAATGAAATTAATGTTAAATAGGTGAAATTAAGGCAAAAAATATAAAATGACTAACTATTGAATTAAAATGGTATAAAATGTATAATTAGGCTATAATTGCAAGGTTGTTGTAATTATAGCCAAATAATGTCAAATTGGCTAATTTGTGAAATAATTAAATCCGAATAGGATAACAAAATGATATATTGACCCAAGAAATATTTTGAAATTATTTATAATGCAATTTATAAATATTATTGGATATATAGTATTGAATAAATTAGAAAATAAATTGATAATAATGTGGAAAATTATGGGAAAATACGAGTTATTATAAAAAGTGATTTTAAAGGTATATATGCAAATTTTAAAAAAAATAATTTGAGGAAAAATTGGGTATCAACAGACGCCAAGGCTTGCGGACGCCAACAGGACTACCTCGGTGTCTCAAGGTGGACGGAAGGAAGCCTCCTAGCTCTAATGTCCAAAGGGTCCTGTACCGGGATCTGCATAACAAAAGGTGTGCAGGTGTAACATCAGTACAACCGACCCCATGTACTGAGTAAGTGTCGAGACTAACCTCGGCGAAGTAGTGACGAGGCTAGGACACAACAACTAAGACAACATGTGCAATTAAATAATAATCGGAAGAAATAACAGCAAGAATAATTTGTTAAGCACAAGGGAAAAAGGGAACATGCTGGGGAAAAGAGTTATCAAATAACAACAATAACGGAGTAAGATGACAGTTCAGATATCAAAATAACAACAGGAAATGACAACACAGAGAACAACAGTGCACGGCATCACCCTTCGTGCTTTTACTCTCATCCTCACCAAATAATAAATAAAGGCAAGTGCACGACATCACCCGTCGTGCTTTTACTCTCATCCTCACCAAATAATAAATAAAGGCAAGTGCACGACATCACCCGTCGTGCTTTTACTCTCATCCTCACAATAATCAATAAAAACGTCACGACATCACCCTTCGTGCTTTTAATATCATAACATGGCACGGCATCACCCTTCGTGCTTTTACACTCTCATCCTCATGATAAACAATGCACAACATCACCCTTCGTGCTTTACACTCTTCCTCACAGAAATCAATACACGGCATCACCCTTCGTGCTTTACGCTCTTCCTCACCCAAACAATATCAATACCAGGAGTTTGGCAAGGAAGAAATCAACAATATGAACCATAACAATAATTCACAACATCCCGGCAAGGGAACAACAGTAAAAAAATATCACCATCCCGGCAAGGGACACATCTATAACCAATCTCACTCAAGTACATATCTTTACATAAGATTCCTCAACCGAAACAAATACTCAACAATATTCATTACCAAGAATTTCCACCAAGTGAACAACCACCAAAGTGAAATTCAAGCTATAACACAGTACATATCAATTTAAAATCACATAATTCATAATATCCGATTCACGGGCATGCTTGACACCAATGTATAGGTACTCGTCACCTCACCTAAACGTTGAACATGGTATCAACACATAGCAATTAAGACTCAACGCCTATTCCCTCAAGCTAAGGTTAGGCCAAACACTTACCTCGACTTCCACGACCAAAATCAAGCCTCAATCACCGCTTTTCCTTTTGAACTTGACTCCAAATCGATTGTATCTATACATAACTAACTCAATAACATCAATAAACGCTAAATAATTGTGATGACCGAAAAGGTCATCCCGTAAAATATTAGCTAAATCTGTGTTCCGAGGCCCTGAAAGCCTCTGTTTATCTTACCTCAATATGCGTGCACAACCCAGGCGCGTAGACGGGAAGCCTTTATGTGTAAAATTGAATAAATGTTGAATTTATGATAATTACTTAATAAAGTTGACTTTGGTCAACATTTTTCATAAACGGACCCGGACCCGTGATTTGACGGTCCCGGAGGGTCCGTAGGAAAATATGGGACTTGGGCGTATGCCCTGAATCGAATTCTGAGGTCCCAAGTCCGAGAAATGAATTTTTAAAGAAACTTGTTTTCCGAAAAATATAAAGGCTTTTGAAAAATGAACTTTGATTTGAAACCTGTGTTACCAGACCCGTATTATGAAACCGGAGCCCGGAACAGGTTCAATATGGTTATTATGTGTTGTCTGTGAAATTTGGTAAGAAACGGACTTGGTTTGACGTGAATCGGAAAAAAATAGGAAATTTGATAGTTTATGAAGTTTGAGAAAATTCTAGGATTTTGAGGTTTAATTTGATGTTTACGATGTTATATTGGTGTTTTGAATGCTCGAATAAGCCCGTAGGATATTTTTGAGGTTGAGTGTATATTTGGTTTTGAGCCCCGAGGGCTTGGGTGAGTTTCAGGTAGGCGTCAGAGTGCAAAATGCCTTAGAAAATCTGGTGCAATTGCAGTTTTCTGGTGTCCGGGTAAATACCCTATGCGAACGCACTCAAGGGAGTGCGAACGCACAGGGTAAAGTGGGGCTGGGGGTCTGGGTGAAAATTTGTCTATGCGAAGGCACCCCTTAAGGTGCGAACGCGGAGTCGGGGCCAGGGTACCCTGTGCGAACGCACCACATAGGATGCGAACGCACCCCTTAGGTGCGATCATATAGGCTAGAGGGGGGTCTGGGCAGCTGAGGGAAAAATGCCCTGTGCGAACGCGGCCCCTCAACCGTGAACGCACAGGCTTGAGAACCTGAACCTCCGCGAACGCGGCCTGGGGCCCACGAACGCGGAGAGTAAATTTCACCCAGTCATTTAATACCCCAAAACAGAATACTAACTCGGGATTTCACATTTTTCCACTACCTTCTTCTTCTCCACACCTCCTTTGGCCATTTTTGAAGAGCTTCATAGGTAAGTGTTCTTAACTCCATTTTCTTCCATTTTCACAAATCAATATTAGATTATAGGCCTAAAATCATGGAAATCAAGGGTAGGAATTAGGGTTTTGGGTATAGTTAGGGCCTTTTGAGTTTTTGGGAATTCAACCTCGTTTTGGGGTCAGATTTCAAAGAAAATTGTATATTCGGGCTCGTGGGGGAATGGGTGATCGGGTTTTGGTCCGAACCTCGTGTTTGGACCAAGCAGGCCCAGGGTCGAATTTTGGAATTTATGGAAGAATGTTGGGAAATCTATAAATAGGCTTTGAAATTTGATTGTTGAGCAATTATTGATATTATTGAGTCGATTATGTCTAGATACGATCGTTTCGGAGTCGAGTTCGAGAGGAAAAGTGGTGTTAGAGGCTTGATTTGCATTCTTGGAGCAGAGATAAGTGTTTGGCCTAACTTTAGCTTGAGGGAATAGGTGTTGAGTCGTATGTGCTACTTGTTTGTATCATGTACAATGTATATGTGAGGTGACGAGTACCTATATATTGTTTGTTAAGCATGCCCGTGAGTCGGATTGATGTATTACATATTCTTACTTCGATTCTGATTGTGTTATGATGTAGAATCATTTTGGAAGTTGTTTATTTGCTGAGAATACGTGATTGAGGATTTGTGATAAGTTGTGCCGGTTGAGGATTGATTTCATTAAGTTATATACACTCGTATTAGATTGGTTATAGCTGAGTCCCTTGCCGGGCAGTATTATTTTGGTTGCCCCTTGCTGGGTGGTTATGAATTGTATTTTCTACTATTGACTTCCTTGCTAAGTTATTGATTGGGTGAGGAAGAGTGTAAAGCACGAAGGGTGATGTCGTGTATTCCTATCATTCATTGCATAGTGAGGAAGAGAGTAAAAGCACGAAGAGTGATGTCGTGCCATGATTTTACATGTATACGCACGAAGTATCATGCCGTGCCCGTTTATTTATTTATTGCATTGTGAGGATGACAGTAAAAGAACGAAGGGTGATGTCGTGCCATGATTTTACATTTATAAGCACGAAGGATCATGTCGTGCCCATTTATTATTTATTGCATTGTGAGGATGAGAGTAAAAGCACGAAGGGTGATGCCGTGCCATGCTTTTACATTTATAAGCGCGAAGGATCATGTTGTGCCTAATTATTATTTGTTGCATTGTGAGGATGAGAGTAAAAGCACAAAGGGTGATGTCGTTTACTTGTTTTGGTAAGGATGAGAGTAAAAGCACGAAGGGTGATGTCGTGTACATATTTGTTTGTGTTGTTCTTTCTGTTGACTTTCATTCTGTTATATTGTTTACCTTGTTCATGTATTTCATTACTATTATTATCTCTTGTTTTCCCCAGTACATGTCGCCCTTCCCTTTCGTACTTAACTGTTACTTCTATTACTTCCCTGTTATATATTGTAGAACTGTGCAGGTATTTTATTATTGTCGTGTCTAGCCTCGTCACTACTTCGCCGAGGTTAGGCTCGGCACTTACTCAGTACATGGGGTCGGTTGTACTGATGCTACACCTGCACTTCTTTATGTTGTGCAGATTATGCAGCCGGACCCAATGGACACTGATAGAGGGAGTATTCTTCAGTCCACGCAGGCGACATCGAGGTAGTCCCGCAGACGTTCGCGGGCCTTGGCGTCACCTCCTACTCTTTTCTCTCATTTTTTGTCTTATTTCATTAGTTCCAAGATAGTTGTATCTACTTATTTCAAACCATTGTATTTAGTAAACTCTTAGACTGTTCGTGAGTTTGTGATACCGGTTTCTGGGGTTGTACTTTAGGAAACATTATCACGATATTTCTATTTAGTTCTTGAATATTATATTACTTCCGCATCTTTATTATAATTGTTCTAGTTAGTTCTGGATATTTAATAGTTAATGAGTTAATTGATTCAAAACTTTGGCTTGTCTAGCGGGTTCAACGTTAGACGCCATCACGGCCTGAAGGTGGGATTTCGGGTCGTGACAAGTTGGTATCAGAGCTCTAGGTTTCTTAGGTCTCACAACTCACGGACAAACTTGGTAGAGTCTGAGGGATCGGTACGGAGACGTCTGTACTTATCCCCAGAGGCTGCAAGGTTAGGAATAACTTCACATCTTTTCTTCTCTGTCGTGCAATATGTATTCGAAATACTAATGGAGTCATTATTCTATTCTCTCGCAGATGGCGAGAACGCGTGCTTCCTCATCTACCGATCAGCAGCCCGACCCTCCTTTTGCAGCTCCTACGAGGGGCCGAGGACGAGGTCGAGGTCGTGCTAGAGGACGAGGCCGAGGCAGAGTAAGAGCAGCAACTCCAGTAGAGGACCCACATGTAGACTTTGCTGGAGAGGTTCCTGCTCAGACGGTTCCAGTCGGACCAACTCAGGTCCCTGAGGGGTTCATTGCCACCCCAGTGCTTCAGGACGCTCTAGTCCGCTTGGTGGGACTTATGGAGAGTGTGGCTCAGACCAGTATTCTTCCTACCGCACCAGCTGGTTCTCAGGCTGGGGGAGGGACCTAGACTCCTATTACTCACACACTGGAGCAGTTTGCCACTCAGTTCCGGACACCAGCACCTCAGACAGCTGGAGTAGCTCAGCCGGGTATTGTGGCACCGGCAGCTGAGGGAGCAGCTATGTCAGTAGATTCCCTATGGAGACTAGATCGGTTCACCAAGCTATTCCCTACTACTTTTACTGGTGCACCGTCAGAGGATCCCCAGGATTACTTGAACAGTTGTTATAAGGTTCTTCGGAACATGGGCATTGTAGAGACCAACGAGGTCGATTTTGCTACTTTTTGTCTTTTTGGTACCGCCAAGACTTGGTGGAGAGACTATTGCTTGACCAGACCAGCTGGGTCTGCACCTTTGACTTGGGCTCAGTTCTCCAAGTTATTCTTGGGGAAGTTTCTTCTAGTTACTCAGAGAGAGGACTATCAGAGGCAGTTCGAGCGCCTCCAGCAAGGATCTATGATTGTTACACAGTATGAGACTAGGTTCATTACTCTGGCCCGACATGCTACCATGATACTCCCCACTGATCGAGCGAGAGTGAGGAGGTTCATTGAGGGTTCGGCTCAGCCCATTAGACTTCAGATGGCCAAAGAGTCAGGTACTGATATTTAATTTCAGGTTGCGACCAATGTGGCCAGGAGGATTGAGATGGCTTTGTCACAAGGCAGTGGTCAGGGGTCTGACAAGAGACCTCGTCATTTCGGTCGTTTCAGTGGTGCCTCATCTGGAGGCAGGGATTCTTTCGGCAGAGGTCATCCTCCTAGACCATACCAGTCGACACTTCAGGTATCCCCCAGTACACCACCAGCTCCTATTAGTGCACCACCAGCTCCTGTGAGGGTGGTTATTCTGGTCGACAGGGACAGTTCCAGGGCCAGCAGCCTCAACAACAGAGGTCTTGTTACTCTTGTGGTATTCCGGGGCACATTGATAGGTATTTCCCCCGAGCTTCTAGTAGTCCTCAGTATCACGGTTCCCGTGCTATGGTTCCCGCATCAGGTGCACCCCCACCCCTTCAGCCAGCTAGGGGTGGAGGTCGAGGTGCCAGAGGTGGAGGTCAGACTCATAGAGGTGGAGGACAGACCACGAGAGGTAGAGGTCAGCCCGCAGTAGGCTGACCTAGAGATGTTCAGGTTGGAGGGGCTCTGCCCCGGTGCTATGCTCATCCTGCCAAGCCTGAGGCTGATGTCTCTGATGTAGTTACTACAGGTACGGTCTCAGTTTGCAGCCGAGATGCTTCAGTTTTATTTGATCTGGGTTCTACTTTCTCCTATGTGTCTTCATATTTTTTCCCTTATCTGAGTATGCCCCGTGATTCCCTGAGTACTTCTGTATATGTGTCTACACCGGTGAGTGATTCTATTGTGGTAGATCGAGTCTACCGTTCATGCTTAGTGGTTATTGGTGGTTTGGATACTCGGGTAGATCTTTTGCTTCTTGATATGGTCGACTTTGATGTTATATTGGGGATGGATTGGCTATCTCCTTACCATGCTATTCTGGACTGTCATGCCAAGACTGTGACTTTAACGTTACCAGGAGTACCTCATTTGGAGTGGAGAGGGACTCCTAGTCATTCTTCCGGTAGAGTTATTTCATATATGAAGGCTCGGCGTATGATCGAGAAGGGTTGTTTGGCCAATTTGGCCTATGTTCGTGATTCTATTGCCGAGGTTCCTTCTATGGAGTCTATGCCCGTGGTTTGTGAGTTTCCAGAGGTATTCCCTGTTGACCTGCCGGGTATGCCGCCCGACAGGGATATTGATTTTTGTATTGAGGTAGCTCCGGGCACTCAGCCTATTTCTACTCCGCCGTATCGTATGGCCCCGCCAGAGTTGAAGGAATTAAAGGAGCAGTTGTAGGATTTGTTGGATAAGGCTTCATTAGGCCTAGTGTTTCTCCTTGGGGTGCTCCAGTGTTGTTTGTTAAGAAGAAAGATGGCTCAATGAGGATGTGTATTGACTACCGGCAGTTGAATAAGGTTACTATTAAGAATAAGTATCCTTTGCCGAGGATTGACGATCTATTTGACCAGCTTCAGGGTGCTACAGTGTTTTCCAAGATACACTTGAGATCTGGGTACCATCAGCTGAGGATTAGGGCGTATAATGTCCCTAAGACAACCTTTCGCACTCGTTATGGGCATTATGAGTTCTTGGTGATGTAATTTGGGTTGAAAAATGCCCCCGCTGCTTTTATGGAGTTGATGAACCGAGTGTTCAGGCCCTATTTGGACTCGTTCGTTATTGTTTTCATTAATGATATATTGATATACTCCCATAGCCGTGAGGAGCATGAGCAGCATCTTCGAGTCGTCCTCCAGACTTTGAGGGATAGTCAGTTGTATGCCAAATTTTCCAAGTATGAGTTCTGGTTAAGTTCGATGGCATTTCTAGGCCATGCGGCATCATCAGAGGGTATTCAGGTGGATCCCAAGAAGATTTCAGAAGTCAGAGATTGGCCTAGGCCCACTTCAGCTACAGAGATTCGGAGTTTCTTGGGCTTAGTAGGTTATTATCGTCGATTTGTGGAGGGCTTTTCATCTATAGCTGCCCCGATGACCAGGTTGACCCAGAAGGGTGCCCAGTTCAGGTGGTCTGATGAGTGTGAGGCGAGCTTTCAGAAGCTCAGGACAGCCTTGACCACGGCACCGGTGCTAGTTTTGCCCACAGGTTCAGGGCCTTATACCGTGTATTGTGATGCTTCACGGGTTGGACTTGGTGCAGTGTTGATGCAGGAGGGAAAGGTTATAGCTTATGCTTCACGTTAGTTGAAGGTTCATGAGAAGAATTATCCTTTCCATAGCAGCCATTGTTCATGCGTTGAAGATTTGGAGGCATTATCTGTATGGGATGCCATGTGAGGTGTTCACGGATCATAAGAGTCTGCAGTACCTGTTCAAACAAAAAGAGTTGAATATGAGGCAGAGGAGATGGTTAGAGCTGCTGAAGGATTATGATATTACCATTCTTTATCATCCGGGAAAGGCCAATGTGGTGGCCGATGCCTTGATCCGGAAGTCAGCTAGTATGGGTAGTCTTGCTTATCTATCAGTCGGAGAGTGACCGCTTGCTTTGGATGTTCAGGCTTTGGCCAATCGGTTTATAAGATTGGAGGTTTCTGAGACTGCTAGTGTTTTGGCCCATACCGTGGCCCGTTCTTCATTGTATGATCGTATTCGGGCCAGGCAGTATGATGATCGTCATTTATGTGTTCTTAGAGATACAGTCCGGCACGGAGGTGCCAAGCAGGTCACAATTGATGATGAGGGAGTTCTGAGGATGCAGGGTCGTATTTGTGTATCTGATGTTGATGGTATTCGTGAGTTGATATTGCAGGAGGCCTATAGTTCCCAGTATTCCATTCATCCGGGCGCCGCAAAGATGTACCAGGACTTGCGGCAGCATTATTGGTGGCGGAGGATGAAGAAGGATATTGTAGCATATGTAGCTAGGTGCTTGAACTGTTAGCAGGTTAAGTACGAGCACCAGAGACCCGGTGGTTTGATGCAGCAGATTGAGCTTCCCGAGTGGAAGTGGGAGTGTATCACCATGGATTTTGTAGTTGGACTCCCACGGACTCAGAGGACGTTTGATGCGGTGTGGGTCATTGTGGATAGGCCGACCAAGCCTGCGCACTTCATCCCAGTATCAGTTTCGTATTCAGCAGAGAAGTTGGCAAAGATCTATATGAGCGAGATTGTTCGATTGCATGGTGTGCCCGTATCCATTATTTCAGACCGAGGTACTCAAATTAGCTCCCATTTCTGGAGAGTATTTCAGCGTGAGTTGGGCACACAGGTTGATTTGAGCACAGCATTTCATCCTCAGACGGACGGACAGTCCGAGCGTACTATTCAGATTTTGGAGGATATGTTGCGAGCTTGTGTCATTGACTTCGGTGGTTCATGGGACCAGTTCTTTCCTTTAGCTGCGTTTGCCTACAACAACAGCTACTAGTCGAGCATTCAGATGGCTCCGTATGAGGCATTGTACGGTAGGCGGTGTCGGTCTCCAGTCGGATGGTTTGAGCCGGGAGAGGCTAGATTGTTGGGTTCTGAGTTAGTCCAGGATGCCTTGGACAAGGTGAAGATCATTCAGGATAGACTTCGTACAGCTCAGTCCAGGAAGAAGAGTTATGCGGATCGCAGAGGTCGAGATTTGGCATTTATGATAGGAGACCGGGTATTTCTTCGGGTGTCGCCCATGAAGGGAGTGATGAGGTTCGGAAAGAAGGGCAAGTTGAGCCCTAGGTACATTGGTCCATTTGAGATTCTGGATAAGGTAGGAGATGTGGCCTATAGACTTGCCTTGCCACCTAGTTTGTCAGCCGTGCATCCGATGTTTCATGTATCAATGCTTCGGAGGTATATTGCGGACCCATCTCATGTACTTGACTTCAGTGGTGTCAAGTTAGACAAGGATATGTCTTATGAGGAGGATCCAGTAGCCATATTAGCTCGGCACGTTCAACGGTTGAGATCGAAGAGTTATCCTTCGGTTCGTGTTCAGTGGAGAGGTCATCTTGTTGAGGCAGCTACCTGGGAGTTCGAGTCCGATATGCGGTGCGAATATCCCCATCTTTTCCCCGCTTCAGGTATTTTTTCTATGTCCGTTTGAGGTCGAACGCTTGTTTTAGAGGTGGAGATTGTGATGACCCAAAAGGTCATCCCGTAAAATATTAGCTAAATCTGTGTTCTGAGGCCCTGAAAGCCTCAGTTTATCATACCTCGATATGCGTGCACAGCCCGGGCACGTAGCCGGGAAGCCTTTATGTGGAAAATTGAATAAATGTTGAATTAATGATAATTTGATGGTGATTTGACAGTCCCGGAGGGTCCGTAGAAAAATATGGGACTTGGGCGTATGCCCGGAATCAAATTCCGAGGTCCCAAGTCCAAGATATTAATTTTTAAAGAAAATTGTTTTCCGAAAAATATAAAGGCTTTTGAAAAATGAACTTTGATGTGAAACCTGTGTTACCGGGCCCGTATTATGATTCTGGAGCCCGGAACAGGTTCAATATGGTTATTCTGTGTTGTCTGTGAAATTTGGTAAGAAACGGACTTGGTTTGACGTGAATCGGACAAAAAAATGGGAAATTTGATAGTTTATGAAGTTTGAGAAAATTCTATAGATTTTGAGGTTTAATTTGATGTTTACGATGTTATATTGGTGTTTTGATTGCTCGAATAAGCCCGTAGGATGTTTTTGAGGTTGAGTGTATATTTGGTTTTGAGCTCCGAAGGCTCGGGTGAGTTTCAGGTAGGCGTTAAAGTGCAAAATGCCTTAGAAAATCTGGTGTAATTGTTGTTTTCTGGTGTCCAGGTAAATACCCTATGCGAACGCACTCAAGGGAGTGCAATCGCACAGGGTAAAGTGGGGCTGGGGGTCAGGGTGAAATTTGTCTGCGCGAACGCACCCCTTAAGGTGCGAACGCGGAGTGGGGGCCAGGGTACCCTGTGCGAATGCACCACATAGGATGTGAACGCGGAGGGTAAGTGAGGGTGCTCAGTGCGAACGCGGGGTCTTGGGTGCGATCGCATATGCTAGAGGGGGGTCTGGGCAGCTGAGGGAAAAATGCCATGTGCGAACGCGGCCCCTCAACCGCGAACGCACAGGCTTGAGAACCTGAACCTCCACGAACGCGGAGAGTAAATTTTGCCCAGTCATTTAATACCCCAAAACAGAATACTAACTCGGGATTTCACGTTTTTCCACTATCTTCTTCTTCTCCACACCTCCTTTGGCCATTTTTGAAGAGCTTCATGACCTTAGCTTCATAAGTAAGTGTTATTAACTCCATTTTCTTCCATTTTCACAAATCAATATTAGATTCTAGGCCTAAAATCATGGAAATCAAGGGTAGGAATTAGGGTTTTGGGTAGAGTTAGGGCTTTTTGAATTTTTGGAAATTCAACCTCGTTTTGGGGTCGAATTTCAAAACAAATTGTATATTCGGGCTTGTGGGGGAATGGGTGATCAGGTTTTGGTCCGAAGCTCGTGTTTGGACCAAGCGGGCCCGGGGTCGAATTTTAGAATTTTTGGAAGATTGGGAAATCTATATATGGGCTTTGAAATTGGATTGTTGAGCAATTATTGATATTATTGAGTCGATTATGTCTAGATACATTCGTTTTGGAGTCGAGTTCGAGAGGAAAAGCGGTGTTAGAGGCTTGATTTGCATTTTTGGAGCCGAGGTAAGTGTTTGGCCTAACTTTAGCTTGAGGGAATAGGTGTTGAGTCGTATGTGCTACTTGTTTGTATCATGTACAATGTATAGGTGAGGTGACGAGTACCTATATATTGTTTGTTAAGCATTCCCGTGAGTCGGATTGATGTATTACATATTTTTACTTCGATTCTGATTGTGTTATGTTGTATAATCATTTTGGAAGTTGTTTATTTGCTGAGAAGACGTGATTAAGGATTTGTGATAAGTTGTGCCGGTTGAGGATTGATTATCATTAGGTTATATACACTCGTATGAGATTGGTTATAGCTGAGTCCCTTGCCGGGCAGTATTATTTTGGTTGTTATCCCCTTGCTGGGTGGTTAAGAATTGTATTTTCTACTGTTGACTTCTTTGACAAGTTGTTGTTTGTTGTTGATTGGGTGAGGAAGAGTGTAAAGCACGAACGATGATGCCGTGTATTCATTTCATTCATTGCATAGTGAGGAAGAGAGTAAAAGCACGAAGGGTGATGCCGTGCCATGATTTTACATTTATACGCACGAAGGATCATGTCGTGCCCGTTTATTTATTTATTGCATTGTGAGGATGAGAGTAAAAGCACGAAGGGTGATGTCGTGTACTTGGTTTTGGTAAGGATGAGAGTAAAAGCACGAGGGTGATGTCGTGTACATATTTGTTTGTGTTGTTCTTTCTGTTGACTTTCATTCTGTTATATTGTTTACCTTGTTCATGTATTTCATTACTATTATTATCTCTTGTTTTTCCCAGTACATGTCCCCCTTCCCTTTCGTACTTAACTGTTACTTCTGTTACTTCCCTGTTATATATTGTAGAACTGTGTAGGTATTTTATTGTTGTCGTGTCTAGCCTCGTCACTACTTCGCCGATGTTAGGCTCGGCACTTACTCAGTACATGGGGTCGGTTGTACTGATGCTACACCTGCATGTCTTTATGTTGTGCAGATTACGCAGCCGGACCCAGTGGACACTGATAGAGGGAGTATCCTTCAGTCCACGCAGGCGACATCGAGGTAGTCCCGCAGATGTTCGAGGGCCTTGGCGTCACCTTCTACTCTTTTCTCTTATTTTCTGTCTTATTTCAGACCATTGTATTTAGTAAACTCTTAGACAGTTCGAGAGTTTGTGATACCGGTTTCTGGGGTTGTACTTAAGGAAATATTATCACGAGATTTCTATTTAGTTCTCGAATATTTTATTTCTTCCACATCTTTATTGTAATTGTTCTAGTTAGTTCTGGATATTTAATAGTTAATGAGTTAATTGATTCAAAACGTTGGCTTGTCTAGCGGGTTCAACGTTAGACGCCATCACAGCCTAAAGGTGGGATTTCGGTTCGTGATAATAATTCATTTCCAATGCTTAATTATAGATTTTCTATCATTCTTCCCAAAAAGTCGAAAATTGACCCCGGGCCCGCTTGGTCAAAACACGAGGTTCGGACCAAAACCTGATCAACTATTCACCCACGAGCCCGAATTCGTAATTAGTATTGAAATCCGACCCCAAAACGAGGTCTAAATTCCAATTATACAAAAAGCCCTAACTCTTCCCTAATTTTTACCCTTAAGAACATGATTTAGGCCTAGAAATCTAATCTAATGGGTGTTAATAGAAATTGAAGAAAACGAGTCTAAGATTACGTATCTATGATTTACTGGTGAAGTTCTCTTTCAAAAATTGCCCAATTTGGAGTTTGGAAGAAGAAGTTTTGAGATTTTGGTTTAATCTCGTATAGGTTCTGTTTTTTTTAAATCACTGGGCAGAATTTGTTCCTCGCGTTCGCGAGCCCTTGGCCGCGTTCGCGTAGGTCTGGCTTACTTGGCCTATGCGTTCGCGAGCTTGAGGCCGCGTTTGCACAGGGTTATTACTACCCAGCCCCAGCCTCTCTATTACTCTATGCGTTCGCGACAACCTAGATGCGTTCGCATAGAGTTGACACTGCCTGGCCCCAGCCCCTCCTAAACCTTCTATGCGTTCGCGACCACCTAGGTGCGTTCGCATAGAGTAACCCACACCAGATTTTTGCTAAACTTGTGTTGTGCGTTCGCGTAGCTTCCCCCACGTTCTCATAGCACAAAATTTCAGACACCAGAAAACTAACCCACACCAGATTTTTCAAGCGTAAAAATACTCCGACGCCTATCTGAAACTCACCCGAGCCCTCGGGGCTCCAAACCAAATATGCACAACACCTCAAAAATATCCTACGGACTTACTCGTGCGATCAAATCGCCAAAATAACACCTTAAAAAACGAATTTATCATAACAATCAAAGAAATTTCCCATAACTTTCAATGTATCATAATTTACAATCGTGGGTCTGAATCACGTCAAACGACTTCCGGTTCATACCAAATTTTACAGACACATCATAATTAACATATCGAACCTATACCGGACTCCAGAACCAAAATACAGGCCCGATACCATAGATTCCAAATATAATTAAACTTTCAAAATCCTTTATATTTTCAGAAAAACAATTTCTTTCAAAAATTCATTTGTCGGGCTTGGGACCTCGGAATTCGATTCCGGGCATACGCCCAAGTCCCATATTTTCCTACGGACCCTCCGGGACTGTCAAATCATGGGTCCGAGTCTGTTTACCAAAAATGTTGACCAAAGTCAACTTAATTCAAATTTCAAAAACAAAACTATCAATTTTCTCAGTTTTTCACATAAAGGCTTCCCGGCTACACGCCTGGATAGCGCACTCAAATCAAGGTGAGATAAAAGGAGGTTTTCATAACCTCAGAACACAGAATTGACTTATAAAACACGGGATGTCCTTTTGGGTCATCACAGTTTTCTGTTACTCCACCCATTTCATAAAGTATTCGACCCGGTTTAACAACAACTACCCAATATTCAGGGGATCCTTTTCCTGAACTCATACGTATTTCTGCGGGTCTTAGTGTAACGGGTTTGTCTTGAAATATATGTACCCATATTTTTCTACCACGACGTGCATTTCGTGTCATTGCTCGTCGCCCTGCTTCTATTTGTCTAGATGTAATCCAAGCAGGTTCAAGTGCCTGATGAGCATATTTACCGAAAGAAATATTATTACCTCGATGAGATATTCCCTTCATTCTTCCTCTATGTGTTTACGGAATCTGGTTCTGTCACGACCCAAATTGCCAACCTTAGGGATCGTGATGGAGCCTAACATCACACTCGCTAGACAAGCCAATGTTAGAGTTCGATTAACTACTTTACCTTGATTATTTACTTAAACACAATAAGACCAATTTAAAGTAAATTAAATCTAATGATTTCCAACGGTTTAATTACATAAAAATAATAATAAACTAATAAATAAACCGAACCATGAACTAATTATATAAATAACTCTAAGACTACCCCTGGGTATTGTGTCACGATTCACGAACTACTAAAGAATACAACAAATACTGGGCTCAAAGAAATAGTGTAACTGTTCTGAATAAAATAAAACAACATTTAGGGAAATAGGAGAAGACTCTCGGGATCTGCGGACGCCGGTAGATATACCTCGTGTCTCCAAATGAATGAACGGCTGATCTAGTAAACTCTACTAACAGCTAGTACCTGGATCTGCACAAAAGAGTGCAAAGTGTAGTATCAGTACAACCGATCCCATGTACTGAGTAAGTGTCGAGCCTAACCTCGACCAAGTAGTGACAAGGCTAAGGCGGGAAATTAACAATATAACCTGTCACAATAATAATTAACAAGGAAAGAAAGAAATCTAAACAAATAGACAAATAAATGCTGTAACAAAATTTTCACGACCCAAATCCTAGTTTAGGTCGCGATGGCGCCCAACTCCGATGTCAGGCAAGCCAACCTTAATTACTAGAAATCCCCCTTTTTATTTTATCAACATTTTTCCAATTCTTGTGAAATATTAGAACTAAAACGAGATAAACAAGATTTTTAAACAATTATAAAGGAAGAAATAACTGAATAGGTTACTACCAACAATTTACAACCCAAAAGAACATAATATCCACTACGTGGGTATGCAGGAACTGGCGTCACAAGTCTACGGGCATCTAATAGAAAAGAGTATCCAAAAGAAAAACAAGTCTGCCCTACTGTCTGAAGAAATATAGTACAGACATAACAAAAAAAAAAGAGGAACTCCAGGGTGCTGCCAGAGAAAAACGTCAAGGAAAGCAGCTCACCGAGAAGTCCACGCCAACTATACGTCAAGGACGCGCTCCGGATGAATACCCAGATGCACCTGCCTCAGAGCCTGCACAATTAAGTACAGAAGCGTAGCATGAGTACATAAACAAATATGTACCCAGTGAGTATCCCGTCTAATCTCAAAGAAGTAGTGACGAGAGGTAGACGTGATACTTACTAGGGTCAAAATTAAATAATATAATTTAATAAAATATAGGCAGGTATAACAGTCGTAGTAATCACAAAGAGATGGAATATCAAGTGTAAGTTTGCAATTACCTTTACATGTCAAATTTCAATTAGCATATAACGCACTAAATTTCCTTTTCTCATGAAATAGTCTATACAATTACAACACAAACTCCCAGTCAATTATATAGCACATAGTATGCCGAAAGCGTACGACCAAAGCGTCGCGAAAATAAATGTGCATTGCTGAGGGTCGAACGGCTCAAACAGATGCATCTATTACCCCGCTCGCAAATCGAACATGCGACACAATTGACATAATGATAGGGCTATCCCGCTCACGAATCATACATGCGCGGGTGCCCATATACATACACAGAATTTTCCAGAATCTAAGGATTTAACAGAGATTATGCTTGAAGACAAGAATTTAAGCAATGTAATTTTGAATGTAACTTCCTAAATGTTTTCATAACAACTCGAGGATACTAAGTAACTCAAAATACATTTAAGGTCACATACAAGGCACGTAAAGCATGCTTGTGAGTCCTAAAACTACCCAACATGATATAGTAGTAGCTACACGGATCCTCGTCACCTCGTGCGTGCGTAGCCCCCCGAAAAAAGGGCATGCAATCATTTATAATCACCTATGGGTATAATTCCCTCTTACAAGGTTAGAAAGGAGACTCACCTCGTGCCGAGCCTACTTTACGGGTCAAAAACGCGCCCGAAACTTCAAACTCGTCTCCCAAGGACTCGAAACTAGCCAAATGATGCATAAATACATTAATTTATACTCAAAGGCATGAAATTCCCCTATTTACTTAGTTATTTCAACTTTCTTTGAAGAATCCCAAAATACACCCCCGGGCCCACATGCTCGGATTCTGAAAATTTCTGAAGGAAACAATTACCCGTAACCTCAGGATCATTAATATATGATTTTTTTGTGTTTTCATAACCAATTCCATGGTAATTCCCTCATTTCATAAAACCTAGATATTTGCCCTAAACCAAGATTTTCTACTAATTAGTGTGTTAATCTACCTAAGAATTCAAGGATTCAACTTAATTTATAATAGGAATTACTTACCTCACAATTGCTAGGTGAAATCTCCTCTTTGAAAGCTCCCAAAATCCCCCCAAATGAAGAAAAAATGGATCAAAAGGGACTAAGTTCCGTATTAATCTAACACTGCCCAGCTACCCCTTGTATGCGATCATAGCAGGGGCAGTGCGATCGCGGTGGTCAACTGGACAGGCCCCCTGAAGGCCTACTGTGCGATCGCGGAAGGGGACGTGCGATCACGGAGGCTAGCTGGGCTAAAGCTATGCGATCGCGGGGGAGTGGGATGCGATCGCGGAGAACAAAAGCTGGGCCAGGCCACAACTTTACCCAGTGCGAACGCGTGCAAGCCTGCGTGGTCACACATGGCATTTTTCCTACCCTGCCAACTCCTTCTATGCGATAGCGTGCGTGCACCCGCGATCGCATAGAAGGAAACCAGACTGTGAAAATCTGGTGTTTTGCAATTAGCTTTGAGGGGTCCGAAACTCACCCGAGCCCCTTGGGACCCTGTCCAAAGGCACTGGAATGTTTGTATTCGTAATACGGACTCGCTCGAATTTTCGGAACGTGAAAAACAACAACGAAACTAAGAATACGACCCCAAAACCAAATTGAATCAAACTTTGAACTTAAAATTCTAGAATTTGCTAACAACGCGCCGAACCGACCTATACTACTCGGACTGACACCAAATTTTACAAGCAAGTCATAAATGACAAAACAGAACTATTCCCGGTTGCAAAATTCCGTTCGGAACTCGATAACACAAAAACATGCTCCAAACCTAAATTCTTAAACTTAAGGAATCATATTTCACTATTTGGCGCTGAAACACCCCCGGTGTCATGACCCAATTTTTCCCTCCAAAGGGTTTCGTGACGGAACCTAGTCTAGACGACTAGGTAAGCCTAAAACTGCAAAAAATTTAAATGTAAAAGCAAGTCAATAATAGAAAAATGAAGTAAAAGCAATGCTATTAAACCATGCCGGCATTTACAGTTTTACTCTGCCCAAACCCTGAATATCTACCATATCACAAGTTGTATACTATGGCTCAATATAACGAAACTGGAGAGTATCTCTGTCTAAGCACTAAGACTATACTAGAATAAGGAAGGGTACTCGGAAGGCTCAGTGGACGCGGCAGAAATACCTCATGGTCTCCAAATGTTGTTGTTGCTCCTAACCTCGGTACTGCGCACTGGTACCTGGATCTGCACATGGGGGAAAACATGCGCAGAAGGGCCTGAGTACTCCACATTCGGTGCACAGTAAGTGCCAAGCCTAACCCCAGTCAAGTAGTGACGAGGTCATGTTGAGGTTGTACTGAGTTTGCAAAGAAAACAATTATAATTTAACAGTTGTAATAAATAGCAATAATTAATGGAAATATAAAGTAAAACTAGAAAAAATGATGTAAAAATAGCTCTCAGCTCAGCACAACATATAACTCAGTAGATAATCGTGCAATGTAATACAGGGGGAAAGCTCCCGGGTCTCGGCCCGTAGTCCCAATTTAAATATGCAATGCAGTATAGGGGGAAAGCTCCCGGATATCAGTTCGTAATCCCAATTTAGATATGCTATGCAGTACAGGGGGAAAGCTCCTGGATCTCAGTCCGTAGTCCCAATTTAGATATGTTATGCAGTACAGGGGGAAAGCTCCCAGATCTCGGTCCGTAGTGCCAATTTAAATATGCAATGCAGTACAAGAAGAAAGCTCCCGGATCTCGGTCCGTAGTCCCAATTTAAATATGCAATGCAAGATTATACCAGAAGTAGCGCAATTCAATATTTTAGGAAAACAGTTGGAAAAAAAAATATAGAGTAAAATACTTAAACAGGGTTCAAATAATGATAATGAGCGGAAAATCAGGTGAAATCGATTGACATGTCTAAATCTTAAGTTGCTACTCAGTTCAAACCAATGACAGTAATACTAGAATTGAAAATGAGGTATGCCATAGAAAGAACGATGGAAATTCAGTAAAAATAAATAACCCATGCACGCACCCATCACCTCACGTACATGTGGTTTTTATAGTAAAAAACCTTTAAAATGCCTAAGGGAAATTCCCCAACACAGGGTTAGGCAAGCCACTTACCTTGACTGCGCTACTCAACCCGATATCACGCTTGCCATGAGTATCCGACTCCGAGTGGCCCAAATCTTTTCAATGCGACTGCATAATGTAAATATCAATTCAAGAAATCAAAATAACTAATTAATTTGGAACTAATACGAGAAATTAGGAATTTTAACCAAAACTCCCTTCGGGCCCACGCCTCGGAATCGGGTAAAAGTTATATTTTCCGGACACCCATTCACTCATGAACTCACTCGAACAAGAATCATCGAAATCCGATGCCAAAATCCCCCTAAATCCTCAAATTTTTAGTTGGGGAAGTTTCATCAAGTTTTCATGGGTTTTCACCCATTTTCATGGATTAGATTAAGGAAATTGATATGGATTAATGATATAACAAGGGATTAGGATTAGAAAACGTTACCTATGATCCTCCTCTTCGAATCCCACTGAAAATCGCCAATTCCTGAGCTCTCAATCGATTTGGAGTTATGAATTTCAAACCCTCGGATTTTAGAATTAACAGCCCAGGGATTTCGCACCTGCGGCTCCTCACCCGCACCTACGGAAATTTCATCGCAGGTGCGAAAGTCACTTAAGAATGCCTGGGGCCGCACCTGCGGTCCTGCCCGTACGGAACCCAGGTCGCACCTGTGACCACTGGTTACCCCAACAAAAACCGCACCTGCGAACAAGGCCGCCGCACCTGCGTGTCCGCACCTGTGGAAAAACCATCGCAGGTGCGAAACACCAGAAGCAGGTCTGGTTCAGTAGTTCATTAGAGTTCCAAACTCACCCGTTGGGCATCCGAAACAACCCCGACGCCCCTGGGACCTCAACCAAACTTACCAACTGACCCAAATACCTTATTCAAACTTGGTCAGGCCTTAAAAACACATCCCATAACATCAAAATCATCAATTATGCATAGATTCAAGCCTAAGAACTTAGGAATTTTCAAGAATTCACATTCGACGCCGAAACACGTCAAAACTCGTCTGACTGACCTCAAAATTTGTACACAGGTCATAAATGACATTCTGGACCTGCTGTCGCTTTCAGAATTCCATTCCGAGTCCGATATCAAAATCTCACCTATTGGTCGAAATCGCCGAAATTCTAACTTTCGCCAATTCAAGCCTAAATCTACACCCGACCTGGAAAACACATTCCGAACATGATCCTAACCCCAAAATCACTCAACGGAGTCGACGGAATTCCGTTCCGGATCCGTCTTCACATAGCTCTAGCTACGGCCCAATTTCTAAGGTTAAAATTCACCTTAAAGGACTATATGTCCAAAATCACTCAGAATTTCACCACTCAACGCTCCGAAAAGTTCCATTAACATAATAAGGCATGGGAGAAGCAGTTATTAGGGGATCGGGGCGCTAACTCTCAAAACGACCGAACGGGTCTTTACATTCTCCCCCTCTTAAGAAAATCGTTCGTCCTCGAACGAGTATAGAAACATACCTGAAGCTGTGAAAAGATGAGGGTACTGACTCCGCATGTCCTGCTCGGTCTCCCAAGTCGCCTCCTTGACCGGATGACCCCTCCACTGCACCTTTACTGATGCAATATTCTTCGACCTGAGCTTTCTGACCTGCCTATCCAAGATGGCCACAGGCTCCTCAACATATGGTAGATCCTTGTCCAACTGAACTGAGCTGAAATCCAAAACATGAGTCTCTCTGTGATACTTCCGGAGCATGGAAACGTGGAACACCGGATGAACTTCTGCTAGGCTAGGAGGCAAGGCCAACTCATAAGCAACCTCCCCAACCCGCTACAACACCTCAAAAGGGCCAATGAACCTCGAACTCAGCTTGCCCTTTTTCCCAAATCTCATGACACCCTTTATAGGCGATACCCGAAGCAAAACCTGATCTCCAACCATGAATGCAAAGTCACAAACTCTCCGGTCAGCATAACTCTTCTGCCTGGACTGAGCTGTGCGAAGTCTATCCTGGATCACCTTCACCTTGTCCAAGGCATCCAGAACAAAAATTTTACCCAACAATCAGGCCTCGCCCGGCTCAAACCATCCTACTGGAGACCTGCACCGCCTACCATACAAAGCCTCAAATGGCGCCATATGAATGATGGACTGGTAGTTGTTATTATAAGCAAACTCTGCAAGAGGCAAGTACTGATCTCATGACCCTCTAAAATCCATCACACAAGCACGGAGAATATCCTCAAGAATCTGGATCGTGCGCTCGGACTGCCCATCCGTCTGGGGGTGAAATGCTGTACTGAGATCAATCTGGGTGCCCAACTCACTATGCAAGGCTCTCCAGAAATGCGAGGTGACCTGAGGACCTCGATCTGATATAATGGACATCGGCACACCGTGCAACTGGACTATCTCCCACACGTAGATCTAGGTCAACCTCTCAGAAGAATATGTAGTTAATACCGGAATGAAATGGGCTGACTTGGTCAGTCGGTCCACTATTACCCAAATAGCATCATACTTCCTCAAAGTCCGAGGAAGTCCAACCACAAAATCCATGGTGATCCGCTCCCACTTCCACTCTGGAAGCCTCATCTGCTGAAGTAATCCTCCCGGTCTCTGATGCTCACATTTGACTTGCTGACAATTGAGGCACTTGGCTACGAACTCCACTATATCCTTTTTCATCCTCCGCCACCAATAGTGATGTCTCAAATCCTGGTACATCTTCGCGGTACCGGGATGGATGGAGTACCGCGAGCTATGGGCCTCCTCAAGAATCAACTCCCGAAGTCCATCTACATTGGGCACACAAATACGGACCTACATCCTCATCACACCATCATCACCTATGGTCATATCCCTGACAACGTCCTACTGAACTCTAACTTGAAGAGCCCGAAGGTCGGGATCATCATACTGGCGCTCCCGAATGTGGTCATAAGGAGAAGATCGAGCAACAACGCACGCAAATACCCGGTGAGGATCAGAAAGGTCCAATCTCACGAACTGACTGGCTAAGGAATGAACATCCAAGGCTAAGGTCCTCTCAGCTGCACGAAGATATGCAAAACTCCCCAAACTCTCCATCCGGCGACTCAGGGCATTGACGACCACATTGGCCTTCCCCGGGTGGTATAATATAGTGACGTCATAATCCTTGAGTAATTCCAACCACCTACGCTGTCGCAAATTGAGATCCTTCTGCCTGAAAATGTGCTGCAAACTCCGGTGATCCGTATATATCTCACAGGGAACACCGTATAAATAATGACGTCATATCTTCAAGGCATGAACAATCGCTGCCAACTTGAGATCATGTACATGGTAGTTTTTTTCTCATGTACCTTTAACTGCCTGGACGCGTAGGCAATCACCCTACCGTCCTGCATCAACACCGCTCCCAATCCAATTCTCGAATCATCATAATAGACTGTATAGGACCCTGATCCGGTGGGTAATACTAACACTGGAGTTGTAGTTAAGGTTGTTTTGAGCTTCTGAAAGCTCTCCTCACACTCCTCAGTCCAAATAAAAAGTGCACCCTTCTGGGTCAATCTGGTCATAGGCGCTGAAATGGATGAAAATCCCTCCACAAAACAGCGATAATACCCAGCCAAACCGAGGAAATTACGGATCCCAGTAGCTGAAGACAGTCTGGGCCAACTCTGCACCGCCTCCACCTTCTTCGGATCTACCTTGATCCCATCCGAAGACATTACATGGCCTAGGAATGCCACGGAATCAAGCCAAAATTCACACTTAGAGAATTTGGCATACAATTTCTTCTCTCTCAAGGTCTGAAGCACGATCCTCAAGTGCTGCTCATGGTCCTCCTAGGACCAAGAATATACCAGAATGTCATCAATGAACATGATGACGAAAGTATCAAGATAAGTCTGAAATACGATGTGCATCAGGTGCATGAAAGCTGTTGGGGCATTGGTCAGCCCGAATGACACAACAAGAAACTCATAATGGCCATATCTGGTCCTGAAGGCAGTCTTTGGGATATCCGACTCCCGAATCTTAAACTGATGATAGCCCGAATGGAGATCAATCTTGGAAAATACCCTGACACCCTGCAACTGGTCAAACAAATCATCAATGTGAGGCAATGGGTACGTATTCTTCACTGTCACCCTATTCAGCTGACGGTAGTCAATACACATACGCATCGACCCATCCTTCTTTTTCACAAACAACACCGGAGCACCCCAAGGCGATACAATAGGCCTGATGAAACCCTTGTCAAGAAACTCCTGCAACTGCTCCTTCAACTCCTTCAACTCAGGAGGAGCCATGCGATAGGGAGGAATGGAAATGGGCTGAGTGTCTGGAAACAAGTCAATGCTGAAGTCAATGTCTCTGTCGGGCGGCATACCCAGAAGGTCAGCTGGAAAAACATCAGAATAGTCCCTCACAATTAGGACTGACTCAGTTGTAGGGGTCTCAACAGTAACATCTCTCACATAGGCCAAATAGGCATCACACCCCTTTGCAACCATTCACTGAGCCTTAAGAAAAGAAATGACTCGACGAGGAGTGTACTCTATTGAACCCCTCCATTCTAACCTCGGTAGTCCTAACATAGCCAGCGTCATGGTCTTGGCGTGACAATCAAGAATAGCATAGTGGGGCGACAACCAGTCCATGCCCAAGATAACATCGAAATCTACCATACTGAGTAATAATAAATTAGCCTTGGTCTCAAAACCACTGATAACAATCAAACACGATCGATATATGCGGTCCACAACAAGAGAATCTCCCATATGAGTAGAACCATATACGGGGGAACTCAAAGAATCCCGAGATATCCCCAAATGTGAGGCATAATAAGAAGACACATATGAATATGTCGAGTCTGGGTCAAATAATACCGATGCATCCCTATAACAAACGGGGACAATACCTGTGATGACTGAATCTGAAGCAATGGCCTCGGATCTGGCTGGAAGGGCATAATACCTGGCCTATCCTCCCTCTCTAGGGCGACCTCGACCTCCCCGAACTCCCTGACCTCCACCTCGAGTTGTCTGAGGTGGTGGGGTAGCCAATGGGGCTGGAAGAATAGCTGGGGTACCTGATGGGAGACGTGGAACTTGATAAGTCTCCGGTGGTTCACCCCTCCTAGCTCTAGGGAAATCTCTGATCATATGACGAGGGTCACAACACCCAAAACAACCCCTCTGAGGGTGTGGCTGTTGCGGCTGACTCTGAACTGGCTTGCTGGACTGGCCGGTGATAGCACCTCGAGCCGGAGGCATTTGAGATACTGGTGGTGCATAATAAGGCTCCCGAGGTCTAGGGGGAGAGGGAATACCACTAGCTGCTGGAAAAGCTGAATGAATAGGGCGCCTTAAAAAACCCCTACCATAGTGTGTTGCTGGTGCACGAGCTCCTGAAAAGTGACGAATCTCTCGAGACCTCTTGGCCTCTCTCTCATCTCTGTCCTGGGCCAACATACTCTCAATCCTCCGAGCAATACTCATGGCCTGCTGGTAAGTGATATTCGTCTCCAGCTCTCTGGCCATGCTAACCCGAATGCTGGGGTGGAGCCCCTCAATAAAGCATCGAACTCTCTCTCTGATAATAGAAACCAAAGCCGGTGCATGACGTGCCAAGTCACTGAAACGCATAGCATACTCCGACACAGTCATAGTACCCTGGCGTAGCTGCTCAAACTCTGCACGCCAAGCGTCCCTGAGGGACAAACTCAAGTAGAAACATCTCTGAAAACTGAGCCCAAGTAAGTGAGGCTGCCTCATCCGGACTACTAAGCTCAAAGGCACGCTACCACTGATAGGCTGCACCCCTCAGCTGGAAGCAGTGAAAGAAACCCCACTCGTCTCCACAATAACCATAGTGCGGAGAATGCGATGACACTTCTCAAGAAAACCAGAGCGTCATCTGAAGCTAATCCACTTAACTCAGGTGGGTGGTACTTCTTGTACCTCTCAAGACGGAGCTGCTCAGACTCCGATGTAGCTGCTCTGGCCTCATGCTAAACTGGAGCTGCTGGAGGCATAGGGATATACTCTGGAACATGCCCCATATGAACCCTCTGCTCAGGAGTACGGGCTGCGGGAGTCTGTGTCCCTCCCCTGGCTTGGGATGTAGCTGGGTCTAGCGGAAGTAATCCCGCATGAGACAGAGTACTGAAAGCACTCATGAACTGGGCCAAGGTCTCCTGGAGGGTTGGAGTAATAGTGGGAACCTCCGGTGCCCCTCCAACTGTGGCTGCTGGGGGATCCTCTGCCTCTACTCTAGCCAGTGCTCGGGCTGCACCGCGTGCGCGTCCTCTGCCCCGGCCCTTGCCTTTGGCGGCTCTGACTGGGGACTCTGGTGCCTGGTTATCAGTACGTCCGGTACGAGTACGAACCGTCTGTAAGCAAGAGTAGAATAGAGTTTAAGAATATTTTTATGACAGTGACTAGCACGATAAGGAATTCCAAGAAGTATGACTTTTCTTAACAGTTACATAGCCTCTCGAAGATAGATACGGACGTCTCTGCACCGATCCGCAAGACTCTAATAAACCGGCTTGTGACATTGTAACTCCTATGAACCTAGATGCTCTGATACCAACTTGTCACGACCCAATTTTTCCCTTCAAAGGGTTTCTTGACGGCACCTAGTCTAGACGACTAGGTAAGCCTAAAACTGCAAAATTTTAAATGTAAAAGCAAGTCAATAATAGAAAAATGAAGTAAAACATGTCGCTCGGCATTTACAGTTTTACTCTGACCAAAACCTGGAATATCTACAATATCACAAGCTGTACACTATGGCTCAATATAACGAAACTAGAAAGTATCTCTCTCTAAGCACTAAGACTATACTAGAATAAGGAAGAGGACTCGGAAGGCTCTGCGGACGCGGCAGAAATACCTCATGGTCTCCAAATGCTGATGCTGCTCCTAACCTCGGTACTGCGCACTGGTACCTAGATCTGCACATGGGGGAAAACATGTGTAGAAGGGCGTGAGTACTCCACATTCGGTACTCAGTAAGTGCCAAGCCTAACCCCAGTCAAGTAGTGACGAGGTCAGGGTGAGGTTGTACTGAGTTTGCATAGAAAACAATTATAATTTAACAGTTGTAATAAATAGCAATAATTAACGGAAATTTAAAGTAAAACTAGAAAGAATGATGTAAAAATAGCTCTCAGCTCAGAACATCATATAACTCAGTAGATAATTGTGCAATGCAATACAGGGGGAAAACTCCCGGGTCTCGGCCCGTAGTCCCAATTTAAATATGCAATGTAGTACAAGGGGAAAGCTCTGGGATCTCAATCCGTAGTCCTAATTTAGATATGCTATGCAGTACAGGGGTAAAGCTCCCGGATCTCGGTCCGTAGTCCCAATTTAAATATGCAATGCAGTACAGGGGGAAAGCTCCCGGATCTCAGTCTGTAGTCCCAATTTAGATATGCTATGCAGTACAGGGGGAAAGCTCCCGTGTAATGACCCGACTGGTCGTTTTGAGAGTTCAAACTCTGTTTAGTGGTATAAGGTCATAATCAACTCCACATTGTGTATATCGATCTGTGTGCGTGGTTAGATCCAGTTACCGGATAATCCGGAGTCGAATTATTGGGAGAATTTTCAATTTAGAAGCTAAAATGAAGAAAGTTGACCGGAGGTTTGACTTTTGAGTAAACGATCTTGGAACGAGTTTTGGTTGGTGCTAACAGCTTCGTATGATGATTTTGGACTTAGGCGTGCGTGCGTCCGGAATTTTAATTGGAGGTCGGTAGAGCAAAATGAGGTGAATTGGCGAAAGTTAGAATTTCGGCGATTCCGGCCGATAGGTGAAAATTCGATATCAGGTTCGGAATGGAATTCCGGGAGTGGATGAAGGTCCGTTGTGCTATTTGGGACTTGTCTGCAAAATTTCACGTCGTTCCGGATTGATTTGATAGGTTTCGACGCGAGTCTTGATATTTGAAGTTTTGGATTTCCTAAGTTTTGATTTTTGGTTTGATTCGTTGTTTGGTGTTATGTGATGTGTTTTGAAACCTTGAGCGAGTCCGTGTTAGGTTATATGACTTGTGTGTGGGATTGGACAGGGTCCCGGGGGCCTCGGGTGTGTTTCGGATGGGTGTCGGGTCCATTTTCCCTATTTTTGAACTGCTGAAACTTCCTTCTGGTTTCCTTCTATGCGATCGCAACAATGAGCCCGCGATCGCATAGTGTAAGTTTGGGCAGCCCAGTTTTTCCTCTTCGCGATCGCATAGTCTCATTCGCGATCGCACAGTTCGAAGACTTCACTCTACGCGATCGCATTCTCAAGTCTGCGATCGCAGAAGTATATTTTCCTCTTCTTCGCGATCGCATAGTGTAAGTCTGGGCAGTGGCTTTCTCCTCTTCGCGATCGCATGACTTCCCTTACGATCGCATAGAATCATTTCAGGCCTATAATAATTTCCTCTACGCGATCGCAAACGTATTTCCGCGATCGCGGTTCATTACACACATGGGCAGATTATAAAATTCCAAAAACGAGGGTTTAGCCATTTTTATCACATTTTGAGTTCTAGAGCTCGGTTTTGGGCGATTATTTGGGGGTTTTTCACATTAACCAAATGGGTAAGTGTTCTTCCACCTTAATTAATTATATTTCACGAATTAGTTCTTATATTTATCATTTAAATTGTGTTTTGGGTTGGAGAAATTTTGGGTTTTGAAAGAAAACTTCATAAACAAAATTTAATGATTTAAATGACCAAATGACATCGGATTTGGATAAATTTAGTATGGGTGAACTCGTATCGGAATGGGTAATCAAAATTTGTAAACATTTGTCGGGTTCCGAGGTGTGGGCCCAGGGGTCGAAGTTTGGGTCGATTTTTATAAATTAGCAAAGATTGAAACTTTATTATTCGGAATCATTCCTTATACGTGTTATGTGCTTTTTGAAGTTGTTCTAGTTGGCTTTGAGCCGTCCGGAAGTCTTTCCGCCCGAGGAGGCTACCTTTGAGTATTCCGGTGGTCGTCTTTGAGGTAAGTATCTTGCCTAACCTTGTGTGGGGGAACTACCCCTTAGGATTTGAGTCTTCTATGTTGATTGTAGCCCGAGTACGCGAGGTGACGAGTGCGTACTCGGACTTATTTGCAAATAGGTTGGCCTCTTAGGATTCCTAGGTTCCTATATTGCCTGCGTATAACGTCGTAACTGTTATGGTTGAGTTCCTGGTTGCTAGTTTCATCCTCTCCTGTTTGAATTAGATTTTCTTGCTTTCCATTTCCCCTCTTGATGATTATTTGATTCCGATTGACTTAACTGAATATCTTCCTTCTTTACCGTTATGCGATATTTTCTTCACAAGCTGCCTGATTAGTTAGAATTAGTATCATCTAGTCATATAAATTGTTAACAGGAATTGGAGCATTTATAGTTTGGTGTCAAGTATGCTCGTGAGTGGTACATGGTGATTACATGATTTGCCTTAATTATTACTTAGGTATAGTTGACCATCACCCATATTGGCGGTAACCCTTTGGTACCTCCTATTGCTGAAGTATTTGCTTAAGCTGAGATTATTCAGTAACGCAAATTGTTAGGCGAGATTGGTTATAGCTGTTTTCCCTTGCCGGGATGATTGGTTCCCCATTTATTGACTTGAATAATATGGACCGTTGTTTTGTTTGTTATGTTTTTCTCTCGTTACATTATTTTATTGATACTTGGTCTTTCCCCTTAAGTGATTTATGCTTATGAGTGAGTTTTGCCACTATTGGATTGCAGTTATCGTGTTGAACTTATCGTCTCACCTTGCATTGTGCCTTCCTGTTTTGCTAGGGTGTTCATTGTGGCCTAGGCAATGTTTTGTTGTGATCTGGTTTCTTTCTTTCGGCGCCTTGCATTGCAATGCATCACATATACAGGGATTGCGAGCATAGACCTGAGCCTTTCCCTCATACTGCATTGCATACAGGGATTGCGGGCATAGACCTGAGTCTTTCCCTCATACTGCATTGCATACAGGGATTGCGGGCATAGACCTGAGTCTTTCCCTCATACTGCATTGCATACAGGGATTGCGGGCATAGACTTGATTCTTTCCCTCCTACTGCATTGCATACAGGGATTGCGGGCATAGACCTGAGCCTTTCCCTCATACTGCATTGCATACAGGGATTGCGGGCATAGACCTGAGCCTTTCCCTCATACTGCATTGCATACAGGGATTGCGGGCATAGACCTGAGTCTTTCCCTCATACTGCATTTTATACAAGGATTGCGTGCATAGACCTGAGCCTTTCCCTCATACTGCATTGCATACAGGGATTGCGGGCATAGACCTGAGCCTTTCCCTCATACTGCATCGCATACATAGGGACTGCGGGCAGAGGCCTGAGCCTTTCCCTCATATTGCATTGCATATTTACATTGGGAGTGCGGGTTGAGACCTAAGATTTTCCTCCGCACTGCATTAAAAGTTACATCCGAAGGACTTCTATTTTTAAAAGTATATTTTGCAAAGTACTTCTCTTGCAAGAAAAAAAAT